>CAUYPK010047451.1:0-38739 GCA_963574355.1 Loris lydekkerianus | reverse complement strand
CAGGGGTGGCGAACACGCGGCTAGAGTCGCATGCGGCTCCCGGCCAAAATGAATTTCGGCTCTTTGCCTCTTATCATTATTTTGTATACTGTGGCTCTTTGCCAAGTTTGGATTTTGTTATGCTGCTTCTGAGGAGGGACCTCTGAGGAACGATCTCCGAGCTCATAGTCGAACTTGTTCGCCACCCCTGAATTAAGGTATAGTGATTAGCAGTCCACATGGTATTCTTAAAAAGGAGTAATGAGTAATAACTCTCCGAAATATGATGCATTTATTCTGGTTCTATAAAGTTTTCTAAAAAGGAAAGATGGTACATGTGAAACAGTAAATGTAGAATATAAATGTCTTAACACAATAACTAAGAAAATGTCAGGAAGGCTATGTTAACCAGTGTGATGAAAATGTGTCAAACGGACTATAAAACCAGTGTATGGTGCCCCATGATCGCATTAATGTACACAGGTGTGATTTAATAATAAAAAAAAGAAAGACGATTGGCAGAAGGAAAGCTAGTGAATATATGTTGATCAATGAACCAAAAGGTCATCACAGAGCACCTGCTGTGTGCGCCTTGCCCAATTCTGCGAGGTTCTGTGGAGAGAAGCACAGTGGGGCAAAGCCTGTCTTGCCTTCCCGGGGCTGTTGGGAGGGTTAACTGATCTCCTACAGGACTTACGCGTCACCCTCCTTCTTGTGCTCCCCCTCATTTCACCCCTCTCTTCCTCTAACAGATTTGTAGTGATCACTTGTTGTGTGATCAGTATTATTCAGGTGATCTAGGGCAGTGCAGGTCACAGAAAGAGTCCCAGCCCTCAGGGAGCTTAAGCAACAGAGGAGATGAAGATCTGATAAGTCCACACTATTTGATAGAGATAAAGGCTCAGGAAAACATTGAGTGGAGTAAAGGGGTGAGTGCGTTGGGCTGTGTTAGGTGGAGTGGTCAGGGGGGCAGGATGGGAGCCTCTGAACACTGCAGGGCAGTGCAGCACGTTTGGAGGGTGGAGCAGGAAATATCACCATCTGCCAGGGTTCTGGACAGCCCACACTGGCTGCCAGTTAGAGGGCACACAGTGGGTCACAGGAAAAGGGCCAGGCCGGGCCAGGCCAACCAGCTGGTAGGGGGGTTGGTTGGGGACAGGAGAGAGCTGATGGGGTTGCCAAATGGCAGTGATGGAGGTGAAGGATCAGACTCCGGGTATGTGTTGAAGGGGGGGCCAGCAGGACGTGCTGATGGAGGGTGTGGGGGTGAGAGAGAAAGGGGCTGATGGCAGCTCCTGTCCTTTTGGCTTGAGCCACTAGACTGAGAGGGGGACTGTGAGAGGAACACGTTGGTGTGCTGGGGGAGAAGTCCCAACTTCAGTTTCAGAGATATTAGCTTATAGATGCTTTTTGGATATCTGGATGAGGGAGTCATGTGCACTACTGGATATTTGAGTTAGGAGGGAGAGTGGGGCTCGAGGTGCTGCTACATGCTTGCAATGCCCCCTTTGGACAGAGATATGTCCGGTCACCTTTGTATTCCTTAACACTGCTTAGTCCAGTACAATGCTTTGCATCAAGTCCAGGTAAGCACCCTGTACCTGTTTTCTTTGCCCCACCTCCATGTTGAGAGTGAGCAGGCCAGGGAGGTCCCAGGCACTCCCCTCTGTGGGCACTGAGGAATCTCAGGAGAGGCAGGGCTCTCTCCAAGGGTCCCAACTTCACATGCATGAGAGGGAAATGCTGATTATCCTGCTTATTCTGGTTTCTAATCATAAACCCCAGACTCAACTCAAGTATGGAGTCACAGACTGCACACCAGGAGCTCCCAACCGTCTCCCCCTGGTTTCCGGGCGTCTAGCTGGGAGTGCGATGTGTTTTGCCTGAAGCTGTGACCACGTGTGGGGAACTCACATTTGCGGGAAATTAAGAAGTCGCAGCAGACAACTGCTGCTGCTTCATTAGCCGACTGGAAGCTGTCACCAGGTCATTCCTCCAGACTGAGAGAAATGAGGCTGCTCTAGGGGAGGGGGAGCGGCAGCCTCCATAGGCCAGCAGCCAGGGCAGGAGAAGGAACGCTGGGCTAATGCTGAGGTGACTTTGGCTCTGGTCCTGCCCCAGTGCTAGTGTGCCGACGTGTCACCTGGGGTAACTCATATTTCCTGTCTGTTTCCTTATCCGTTCATGAGGAGGTCGACTTAGAGGATGGCTCGTAGCCCTTGCAGCTGTCAGATGGCGAGTAGTGGAGCCAGAGACGACTCTGCTCTTACTCTTTTCTCTGCTGAGGCTTTTCTCACCTCCTCAATGTGGGGTTTCTCCAGGGTGAGTCTTCCGCCTGCTTCTACCCCCCTGCGTACTGGCCCCTGTGCCGATGACCCTGAGTCTCTGTCTAGCTCTGCAGTCAGCCTCCTGCTGGCCGTCTTCTTCCCCAAGCTCTTCTGCGTACCCCTTAATGTCAAGATTCTTAAAATTGCACTCATTGCCTTCCCTTCTAGAACTATCTCTTCCTCTTGAGTTTTGTGCTTTCATTAATTAGGAGTTTTGTGCTCCCAATTCAGAAATGTGGAGGCCATACTCTCTGTCACCAAGCCTTGCCAGTTTTTCCCCATTATTTGCTGGTCTCTCTAAACCAGACTGTGTCCTGGTTCAGCCTGATGCCTCCTGCCTCTGCTCACAGCCTCTCAGCTTCCAGCTGCCTTTACCACTGGCCTTCTAGCACTAGGCCTGACATACATTTCTTGCTTCAAACCTCCTGTAATTTCCTACTGCCTGATGGGGAAAAAAAATCAGAACCCTGGGCAACTGATCAATGTTGGTTCAAAGAATCAATGTTTGTTCAAAAACTAAAATTTCAAATTTTAAAATACCCAAAGTTATTGTTTATTTTATTGGGCCTAAGGCTTTATTTTCATTATCTTATTTAGTCTTCCTAGCAACCCTGTGGGGATAAGAAACCTTTATTATCCCTGGTTGATAAGGTTAAATGGAGTCTTTACGAGGCTCAGTAACTTGCATGAAGAGCTCCAGTGGTTTGTGGTGGAACTGGGAGTGGGATGCCGTGGGGTCAGCCGTGCAGTGTCTGTCCCTCGTCTCTGTCCTGCTCCCATAGGAGGAGCCATCGCAAATGGTTTCAGCTTAGTCCCTCCATCTCGCATCGAACTCTTCATCTCCTCCTGACACATGCGATCGGTTTGTTTTTATTACAGCACCTACTATCACAACGCCTTTGCCTTTGCTATTTTGTCTGCCTGGGAATCTATTTCCACTCAGCAGCTTCCTGCTGCTCTTGGAGACACCATTCTAATAGCATCTCTGAATTAGATGGCACCTTGAATAAGAACAACATGATGGCATTGCTGGCAATGGCGGTGTGAGGTAGAACAGGAATACAGGGTATTCCAGAGGTCGCCATACATAGGGACATTAACAAACTCACATTTTATATTACTTTATATTTTAATATGTTTATAATAATATATCAACACATGGAGAAATATTTTGTAAAATTCTGTAATGAATATTTTGTAAATATTTTGTAAAATTTTGTAATGAATATTTTGTAAATAAAGATACATTTAGCTACAATTTCCCATTGTCTTTATGTAGGTATGGTTGGTGACCCTTACTTACAAATAGGAATAAAGCACTTTTTAACTCATATGCTTGGCATGAGGATTAAATGAGGAAATATACATAAAGCACAACCAGAAAGTGGTGTTAATACTAGTTAACATAACTGTGCCTTTTCCCTTTTCAGTTTCTTTCAAAACTTGTAGTACAGTGTAGGATGCACAATTAATGGTTAATAAAACGGTGGAGTATGACAATATAATTTGAGTTATTCCTATTTTGTTAGCAGAATGTCTAAGTTGATTGGAAAGACTGAATTCATACTGGCACATGGGTGATAGAGCATATTCTAATACCCACTGTACTGGGCCTTGGCGTGTCCATAAGAACCTTATTCACAGTGTGATTTTGAGACCTCAGTTCTCTTATCTGTGAAACTGGCACAGGATCACATAGAGGCAATTTTCATGTACCATAAAATCTCAGAGAATCGCTGTGTTCCATCAATATCATCTATGTTGGTCATGAATTCAGAACTTCTGGCAGGGTTATTGCCTTGTGTTCTGCATTTAATGGAGTCCCCCCCAAATTCATGTCCACCTGGAACCTGTGAATGTGACCTTATCTGGAATTAGGGTCCATGTAGATGCAATGTCCTTAAGATGAGGGCGTATTGGATTAGGGTGGGCCCTTTTCCTAGGTCCCTGTAAGAAGAAGGAGGTTGAGACACACGGAGACGTGGAGAGAGCGCACCATGTGAAGATGGAGGCGGAGATTGGAGTGATCTACCCATAAGCCAAGGAACACCAAGGACTGGAGCCACCACTACGATTTAGGAGAAAGGCATGGAACAGATTTTCCTTTCCAGGCTTCAGAAAAGAGCCAACCCTGCTAACACCTCGCTTTTAGACATCAGTCTCAGGACTGATGAGAGAAACATTCATATGGTTTGAAGCCACTCAACTGGTAGTTCTTTGTTACCGTGGCCCTGGGAGCTAATACACTGTGAATGATGATGATTTCAATGATGATAATCATAATAACATCAAGTAATCTATAAAAACACAATTGAGGTTTTTTTCTGAAAGAGTGTTACCATACAACTTTAAAACACCTGCATGAATTTTTCTTTTTTTTTTTAAGAGAGGCAGGGTTGACTTGGTGCCTTTAGCTCAGTGGTTAGAGTGCCAGCCACATACACCAGGGCTGGCGGGTTCGAATCCAGCCCAGGCCCGCCAAACAACAATGACAACTGCAACAAAAAATAGCTGGGCACTGTGGCAGGCACCTGTAGTCCCAGCTACTTGGGAAGGTGAGGCAAGAGAATTGCTTAAGCCCAAGAGTTTGAGGTTGCTGTGAGCTGTGTCAGATGCTATGGCACTCTATGGAGGGTGACATAGTGAGACTCTGTTTCCAAAATAAAAAAGAGAAAGGGTTCCCGCTCTGTCACCCAGGAGGTAGTGCATGCTGTATGTAGTACAGCCTGATCGCAGCTCACTGCAGCCTCAAACTCTTGGGCTCAAAGTATCTTTCCACCTCAGCCTCTTGAGTAGCTGGGACTACAGTTGTGCACCACCATGCTGGCTAATATTTTTACTTTTGTAGAGATGGGACTCTCATTATTTTGCATAAGATGGTCTTGAACTCTTGGCTGCAAGCAATCCTCCTACCTTAGCCTCTTGAGCAAGCTGGGGCTACAGGTATGAGCTACCATGCTTGTGTGCGAGTTTTGACCAGTTTGTTTGGGATGCTCTGGGTTAAAATACATCTATAAGGCTTGCCCTGGATTTAAACTGGCTACCTTTGAAGGTTCCTCATAGTGACTAATCACCACCCTCTCTGAAAACTCAATGTGCCTTCCGTGTGGCAGTGGTATGTCAGATGGCTCAGGACACTTGGACAGATAAAACAAGTAGTGGTTTATGAGGATATTAAGGCCAAGTAGAAATACCCAAGGGCAGCTTCTGGGCCTGCAGGCTCTGATTTGTGATGGAGTAGCTTCTCAAAAAGGGCAACTCTCTGTACCTGCCTTCCAAGTGAGCAGCAGCAGGGATTTACTTATTCAACTGTGGTTAATGACTCTGCAGCCTAACCTTGGGGAGGCCAGCTGGTGCTCCAGAGAACCAGCCATTAGGGATGACTTGCTCTGTGCCGTGCGCTTTGTGAAGCACCTTATGTCATCTCACTTCAATGCTCAGACCTCGCTCACTCATGTCTTACAGAGGAGAAGATGGAGGTTTAGAAAACGAAGGGTCTGTTTCTGCTTAATACATTCAGTGAGTGGATGATCTCACCCTTCTTAGTTCTGCCTCTGTTCTGCATGACTCCAGATGGAGAACAGCACCTCCCTGCCCTGGTGTTTCCCTTAGACCATTGCTCAAAGGCATGTGTGAGTACAACAGATGTGGGACTGAGGTGATGAAGGGGTTTATTCTGCCAGGTTGCTTTGGCCCCTTCTCCTCTCTTTTGCTCTCCATCTCCCTTCTGAAAAGCCCACCTTGTCATGCCCAAAGACCTTGTCATGCCCAGACTCTCTGTTAAACAAAGGGCCATTTACTCCAGACCTAGCATTTAGCAGAAACAAAAAGTTGGCAAGGACTTTGGAATTTGGGTTCATGCCTCCTCTGCCTATCTCAGCAAGGGCAAAGAAGCAGTTTAGGAATGAGATAATCCTGATATAAATTAAATTAGGCCCCCTCCCTGCTTAGAAAGTGAAAGTGACTACCGCTAATGTGTGCTGTAACTTGCAGTTATTCTGCCCTCACTCCTGGTCACTTGTCTGACTCCATCAGACCGCATGCTTCCTCAGGGAAGACAGTGGGGACACTAAATTTCCCCTGAGGACCTGCCATGGTTCTGCCATAGCATAAAGGACCAAAGAGAGCTGGTGGAGATGATTTGATTCTCCAGGTGGTCATTTTTATTTGGAGGTCACCTTCAGAGCCTAGTTTCTTGGCTTGGACTTTTAAATAATGGGAGGAGGAACATACATTCCTGGGGGAGTATTCGATAGGCGAGTATCACAGGGACACTCCCAGGATGACTGGGGCTGGCTCTTATCTCTGCATTCGCAGACCCCAGCATCTAGCTCCTTTGTCAGAAGCACTGCTTGACCAGGGTGCCCTATTTGGGTCAGTGGGGACTCTACTGTGCAAAGGAACTTTATCCCCTGCAATTCTATGTGGGCCTGTGCCAGACACAGTGGGGCCTAGGGCAGGCAGCTCCCTGGCTGCGAAGTCTCTATGTTAAATGTCCAACTAATTAACATTGCTCAATGGAGGGGACATTCCTTTGATTAATCACAACTGCAGAATTTAGAGACTGGAAAAGCAGCATCTTTACTTATTTCATACCAAGGATAGACCAGGTACCCATATCAAATCTTTTGTTTATCTCCAAATTATATTAAAAAATTGAGACAATTATATAAAAGTTCTTTTTTTTCTTTTTCTTTTTTTTTGAGATAGAGTTTCACTCATTTGCCCTGAGTAGAGTGCTGTGGCAGCACAGCTCATAGTAACCTCAAACTCTTGGGCTCAAGTGATCCTCCTGCTAGGACTAGGACTAGAGGGACCTGGCTATTTTTTTCTATTTTTAGTAGAGATGGGGTCTCGCTTTGCTCAGGCTGGTCTTGAGGAGATCCACCTACCTCAGACTCTCAGAGTGTTAGGATTACAGGCGTGAGCCACTACACAGGGACATTCTTTGTCTTTAAAATTCTTATTTAGAAATTTCACAAAACTTAGAAGATGTAATCTCGGTCTTCAAATACAATAATTTTGGGGTTAGTTTCCTACTCTCTCTGTGACACCCTCTTGGGACTATGCCTAGAACCAGACCAAGTATATAATAGGTAATAATTGAATGATTAAGGAAAGAATAAAGGAGTCAGAAGCCAGATGCTTCTGAGAGAGGCTTTGCCTCTAGCCTCTTTGGCATGGAGCCCGCTGAGTGTACAGACACAGGCAGGAGGATCCACTGGCCTTTCAGAACCACCGTGCCCTCAGGTCAACAGAGCATGCCCATGCCATCTCGGGTTGGATAGAATTTCAGTTGCTGATATTATTTTACCAATCAAATTTTGTCTTTTTCCAAGATGCACAGATATGAAGAAAGCATTCTGCCACAGTTTAATTGATGAGGGCTTTTTCTTTAATAATGTACATATAACGGTGGTGAAGCTACAATTGGTGGCATATTAGATTTGATGAAAGGCAGTATGGGAGGGATCTCAGTTAAATTTTGTTCTTATTGATTGTTTTGTTATTATCTAAGTAACATTTTGTTCTATATTGGGTGTTATTTCTGCCCTCTTAATTCTTTGTTATTCCTGAGTCCTTCTTCAATCTTGAAAGAAGATAAGGTAGTTAGGCTAGAGCATCTTTTGATCATGTTAGTGTGCTTTGGTCAAAAAGAAGTCTGAGAGCCAGGCGTGGTGTCTCATACCTGCAATCCCATGGGTCTGGGCCAAGATGTGAGGATTGCTTGAGGCCAGGAGTTCGAGACTGACCCGGACTACATAGTGAGACCCTATCTCTAAAAAAATCAATCAATCAATAAAATAGATGGGTGTGGTGGCATGTGCTTATAGTTCTAGCTACTTGAGGCTGCAGTAGGGTATGACTGGGCAACTGCATTCCAGCCTTGATGACAGAATAAGACACTGTCTCTAAAAAATAAAATTTGAGGATTCTTGCCCCAGATGGGGGTCAGTATATACAGTGTATGCTGTCCCTCATGCTTGTGTCCATGTCAGACATCACTAATTGATCACCACACTCTTTCCTGTTGAGCTCAGATAAGGGCCCATGATCCTTCTCATCGAAGACCCTTCACTATCAGTGGTCTGGGCGTGGCATTTAAGACCTATCTGACATCATGGACATTCTATATCCTGTCCCAGAATCAAGTCAAACCACTGAAATGCTTTGCATTTATATCATATTTTCTTTGCATTTGGCAGCCATAGTCAAGACTTTCATTGAGAAATGATAGAAACATTGCCTTACAAAACTGTTTTCTGTATTTTTGCAAGCAAGTTGTTAAACTCATTATGTACTATATTACTGGTGTACTTCATCCATAAGAAATTTTATTTTTAAAAAAGTATTAACTGCTAGGAAACACTCGAATACTTTCTATCTCTTGAAAAATGGCTCTCTTTCTTCCCTGAACAACTAAGACTACACATCTAACGTGGTCTCCTTTTTGGTTTGGCTTCCCAGAAGCTCACAGCCAGACCTGAGAAACTTTATAGCTTAATTTAACACTTATATTTGTGTTCTTCCTCCAGTCCCAAGATTTTGACTTCTAACCCTTACGTGTATTATAAGTGACTTTTATATGTTGCATGCCCCTGCTTCCATTGGATAGTATGTATTGTATTGTAACGTTTCTTCTGGACCAAGGCAAAGTAAAAAAATAAAATAAATAAGTAAATAAAAAGAGTTAAATTGGGTAATTCCATCTAGTAGGCCAACAGGAGATTAGAAAGAGTGAGAAAGAGAGGGTCAGCATCTTCAGGTGGGAAACAGGCATGCTCCAGTTGTTATGCAAATGACAACCCTTCAGATCTGCGTCACTGGGCAGGCAGCTTCTCAGATGCCTCTCAAAGCTCCTTGACTTCTGGTTTTCACAGCCTGTGTAATCCCTTCCCCTCTACAATCCCTTCTCCTCTACTGTAGCCTGTGAGAGACCCTGAGCCAGAGACACTGAAGAGAGAAGTCACAGAAACTGTGAGGTAATTACTATGTTGCCCTGACCCCATAAGTAATGTTCTGCGCCTCACTAGATAACTGAAACCATACACTGGGTGGCTATGCAGGCCTCTCACTTGATTCATATGTCAACACTATCATATTCATATGATAACACTGACATCTAAGTGTCATGCTCACTCCGTCAGGACAAACAGGCTCAGAGAGGAGCTGTGCCATTGTTGGGGGCCCTGATTCAGCCACACATGAATGCTTTCTCCTCCTCTTCTTCTCTTAAGACAAAGACACAAGGGATCTGGTTAGCCCCATCCCTGAAGTTCATGTCAAAGGATCCTAACCTTCCAGGCAAGCTGGGAAATGTGCCCGCCCCTTATGGTTTCATATAAAATGGGTCTCTAACTGTTCCCCCTAGACATCACCGTTGCACTGCCCGGGCAGGTCACTATTCCCCTTCAATAAACCTGGCCTGAATATCTCTGCTCCAGTCTCCTCTCTGGGTTGCTTACAACTTTCAGTCATGAAAGTTCATTCAGGTAATGGCTGAGAACTTGAGACATAAGCCTTGTATTGCAAACAACTAACTAGTTAAATTGGTGGACCTTGACAATTTTTACCTGTATTCTCATGTTGTAGATACAAGAACATATTATATTGAATGCCTGAAGTGCTGGACATTCTATTATCTCATTTGCTAGAGGTTTAGCCTTCGTGTACAAAATAGTCTGCACAGTGAATGTATTTAGTAATTATAATTTTATAACAAGCATATCGTGAGCATCTCTGTATTAGCTGCTTTTACATCTATCTCTTTCAATTTATGCCATGGGAGCCTCACAGCTGCCCAGCGAGGCAGGATACAGATGAGAAAAACTGAGGCTCGAAGAGGTTGAGGGACTTTCCAAGATTCTCCAGCCATCGAGTTTAAAGCCAGTTCTGTCCCAAGCCAAAGCCTGAGGCTTCTTCACCACAAATCATTAGCTTTGATGGGATTCCTCTTCTGTAGCTAGATTAATTTTAGAAAACTGATGCATGTTGAAGTGGGTGTTAAGTTTCTGTCTAAAGTTTTTCTGTTTGTATTATTGGAAAGAATGTCTTTTTGAAAAATTCTGAAACACTAAAGAACAAATTCTGATACTTACTTATGCCACTTTTAAAATTTAGGACTCAGCATCCCCCAAATTCCCATTGTACTAAAGGACACTTTCTTGTCCCCAAAGAATTAAAAGAATAAAGACATTTTGAAATTGGTAGCAGCTCACTTCAACAGATCCTTCTCAAGGACTTTTACATGTAAACAAGATCGTTAAACACTTAATGTGACATTTATTACCTTTAAATATTCATAAGCCACCAAGTACCCGGGAAACGCCTACTGTACAGTTCAAGCTGACTGAGTCTCTCAAAATATCATGAGCACGTCAAGTACTTTCTGGAACCTCAAGAAACTTCATGGTGTAACTTTCTCCCCTGAAACCTTAATGACATCCACTCACTAAATTTATGAATCTTCTTGTTTGCAAACAAGGCAGGAAGCGCAAGAAAGCAGCCCGTGTCTATTTCATCGCAACGAGAGCAAACTTAGGTTTCCTTGGAAGAAGCTAGAAGAGGTATGAACGTTCTGGGTGGGCTTGTTCTCTCAACCTGTTCCCTGTCCCAGGGTAAACCCCACAAACTCTGGAAGGATGTCTCCTTTTTGTACCCGATAATTGTGATCAATGTTTGGCATCGGTTCCAGGATGTGAGATGGGATAGTAACTTAGCCTGAGAGCAAGGTGCACTTCCCTCCCATTGCAAACATTGTCCTGTGCAGGTGGGGAAAGAAATGTGTCCTCAGACACAGTGATGAAGGTCTGTCTGTGCCTTATTTTCCCTTTTAGTTATCAAAGTAAAACACATTACTTAGGCATGAAGTTGGAGGAGTAGGTATCTGGCTAAGCATGTGGAAGTGGCAGGATGGGCAGGTGAGAGAAAGAGATCTGTTCTCAGCTTTCGTTCCCTCTAAGGCAAACTCCCGGGGTCCTATTGTTGATGCTGTAGATGTCAGTAGCCAATCCCTTTCATGTTGGCAGTAATCACAGTAGTGACTATCCTACCCAGACCCATTCTATAGATAAGGAAACTGAGGCTCAGGGAGTTTGAATGATTAAGCTCACACAGCTGGGACTCAAATGCTGCTATACTGACCCCAAATGTAGGACTCTTTTCTCTACCCACACCTAATTCAACAAGGTCTTTCCCTGTCCTTTTAGATTGTCCAGCATCCTTTTAAGGAACTAGTATTTAAGGGCATGAATCAGAGAAGACCGGGGGGAGATAGAATCTCTATCTTCAAGTACATGGTTGTATGGGAAAACAAAATTAAGCCTGTTTTAATGTAGTTGTAGATCTCAGAATTGGATTAATTGGTAAAAACTCAAGGGAACAGATAAAAGAAAGAAATTTCTAACTGTCTATACTACCTAACAACAAAACAGGTAATGATAGGTGGTGACCTTCTTGTCTTAAAAAGTTCTAGTGGAGTCTGGATAACCCTCTGACTGGGACGCTGTGGCTGGGATTGCTGCCAGGGGTGAGGAGTTGGACCAGTTGGAACTCAGGTTCCCTAGTAGCGTGATTGCTGAGTACAGAGGTCTCTGCCACAGCTCTGCTTCACTCCCAATGAGGTGAATCTAAGACTAACCTAAAAACCTCGGTCTTGGGATTTTTGTAATATAGGCGATTCTTACTAGAGTTAGATGATATCTCAAGGTAGTTTTGATTTGCATTTCTCTGATGATTAAGGATGATAAGCATTTTTTCATATGTCTATAGGCCATACTCCTGCCTTCTTCAGAGAAATTTCTCTTCAAGTCCCTTGCCCAGAGATTTCCAAATATTAATACACGCTGACTGCTGGATCACACGGTGTACCCAGACCCAAACATCAGACATAAGCTAACAGCACCTAGATGATCCCTAACACCACATATCCAACATTCTAATGTGTGCAAAACGCCTCTCATCTTTTCCATAAAGCAGTGTTGGGAGAGCCGTCATTGTGTCCCATCCCCTGACCGCTGATTCATTTATCTTGCTCTCTCTGTTCGATCAGGCATTATGCTTTGTCAATTTTAATTCCTAAATGTAGCAGATTATATTTTCTACGGATGATGACAACCACATCCCCCGAATGTGGCCTCCTGCGGGCAGCTTCCCCAGCCAGCTGACCTGGCCAACTGCCCTGAGAACAGCATGGCGTGCGGAGCCCAGCCCGGTAGAGCAGGCCCATGTAGAGGAGGAGACACCACCTGTGGGGAGAGAAAAAGGCAAAGGGCAGAAAGGCATAGCCACGCCAGGGAAGAAGCTCTTCCAGCTCCTGCTGCATTTCTGAAAAGACAGAGTAGCTCTCAGGCCAGCCGGGTGAGCAGCCCGGTGGTGGGTGAGGCGCACAGTTTAAGCACGCATCATTCCCTCTATGTTCTGTGTTCCTCAATGAGCCTGATTCTCCACTGAGAGACGACCTGATTGTGGCTGTTCTGTGTCTGGTGTCCAAGCTGGTGTGGTGAGCTGGGCTAATGATCCACTGTCACAGGAGGGAGGGAGGAGGGGAAGGAGTGGCCCACGAGGGGAGTCCTGAGCTTGGCCTCACGCACTCGGCGTCCTCGAGTGGACACCACTTCAGGAGCATGTGAGAGCCTGTGGGGGGTATCGGTGCCTCTGGTGTTTCCAGGAAGTTGTGCCCCATTTTCCATGTGCGGAAGAATAATCTGAGGAGTTGTCAGTAAGCAAATTTTGGAACCCCATCCCCCAAAGCCCCTTTTCTGGGGTGCAGCCCAGAAACAAGCTTTTAACAAACTTTCCAGGGGATACTGATAAAGGTATTTGGTGAACCACACTTTTGAAATGCACAATCGTAATGTCCTCTAGCAGGCACACATTAGATAATATAGTTTTGCAGGGTGTCCAACCACACATTGGCAGAATAAGAGTTCAGCCACATATTAAACGCACAAACACTAACAAAAGCTGATGAGGAAAAAAGAAAAAATAGGTTGGTGTATACTTTTCAAGATATCCAACACCAGAAATAAGCAAAAGGGACCTCAAATAATCTTCATGTGGCCCTCGGGCCACCAGTTGGACATCCCTGATAATGTACATTAAACACCAGGAGAGAGAAAGGGATGTTGATGAAGAACGTGAAGAAAATGAGCTGCATGTGGACAACATGGGGTCGGCATGAGACAGAGTACAGGCGGCATTCTGGCAGGTCAGTGGCCCGCTAAATCCCGCGGTAATCCTGCACCATGCACATTCTCAGGCCCCGACCTGGCCAACTACCCTGAGACCACCATGGCATGAGGAGCCCAGGCCAGCTAGGTCAGGCCTGCAAAAAACTCTGACTCAAAAACTCTGTGTGGTGACAAGACATCCAGCTCAGGTTTGTGCACAACTGAGAGAGAGAACTGTCTGAGGCAATGTCCAGGGACAGAGTACACGGGCCACCTTGAAAAGACACCGGATGATGGAAGCATATTAAAAGTAAAATGCGCAGTGCAGTGGCTCACACCTGTAACTCCAGGGAGAACGCTTGAGGCCAAGCGTTCAAGACCAGTAGGGACAACATAGAGAGACCTTGTCCCTATTTAAAAAATTAAAATTAACCAGATTTGGTAGTGGGCGCTTATAGTCTCAGCTACCTGGAAGGCTGAGGCAGGAAGATTGCTTGAGCCCAGGAGTTTGAGGCTGCAATGAGCTGTGATTGTGCCACTGTACTCCAGCCTGGGTGACACAGCAGGATCACATCCACCCCCACCCCCCCCAAAAAAAGTAAAATGTGTCATAAACAAACTGAACCCACTATATCTGTAATGCTAATCGGTGGTTTGTGTGTGATCGCTACCTGTAAAGTATGAGTCCTTCTTCCTAATGACTACAAGCCATTCCTTACCTTCCCTGGGGTAGAAAGTGAGTCTGTGGGGGAACAGTGGCCCTCAGCAGCTTTCTATTTAAGCCCTTTGAATAAATCATGGCTGGTATGGAAAGACAGACGTCCACAGACAGTGTGATGTTTTCCAGTATTGGTTTGGTTCACATTTAACATTTAGCATTCCATCTGTACCAATTAAATCATACCTTTCTTTAGATACTGGGGGGAGAGTGTGTTCTTTGAAAGTAGTAAAAAGCTGACAGATTTCAAAACAGTAATGCTTAATAAACTATATGTGCGTTCAATATGTTACACATACAGAATGATGTATCGTAATTAAAAAAGCATTGTGGTTAATAATAAAAAATACCACAATGTGTTCATTGCATTGCAGGACAGAAATATATTAATCCCAAGAAGATTTCAGAAATCCATTTGTTCTATTTGAATTACTAATAAATAGTCCGAGTCAAGAATGTGGCTTCAACTTCTCATATGACAGACATACGGGATAATGTCATGTACTATAATTAATCTGTTTGTAAGAACAAAAACAAGGAAGTACCCTGTCCTAATAAAAGGTCTTTTTCATTTTAATGAGCTAGAGGAATGAGGCTTTCTAAAAACCATCTCCTCTTATGATTTGTAACATGGAGTAGATAATTAGACAGTGTCTGTGGTCATTCACCTTGTAATAATGTTAAATGCTAAGTGTTTTGCTGCTCAAGAATAATTTTTTGGATACTAAATGAGGAAGGAAGTTAGTGCAGCAATGTTGTACTAAATCTAGTAAAAATAAATATTGTAGTCAAGGACCTACAAGTCTGTTTGGGATTTTACTTCATACAGATATTCAACAAACAGGACATAGGAGAAAATATCCCTCACAGAGACCTGGGAAGAGGCTGAACAGCAGCCCGCCAACAAAGTAAAAACCAGCTCTGTGTGACTCTGGTAACCTCAATCATATTTCTGTTGATGCTTTCAAATGTGTAGTATTTTCTTGAGACAGAGTCTTGCTATGTTGCCCTGGCTAGAGTGCTATGGCGTCACAGCTCACAGCAACCTCAAACTCTTGGGCTTAAGTGATTCTCTTGCCTCAGCCTCCCAAGGAGCTGGGACTACAGGCACCTGCCACAGGGCCCAGCTATTTTTTTGTTGCAGGTTAGCTGGCCCAGATCAGGTTCAAACCCACCACCCTTGGTATGTGGCTGGTGCCATAACCACTATGCTACAGGCACCAAGCCTTATGTATAGTATTTTCTTAAATGATAAACTTTATTTTTCTTTTCTTTTTCTTTTTTTAAAATTAGATTTGTTTATTGAGTCAAAATTTTTAAATAATTTATTTAGAAACACACATACACACACAAATTAGAAGATAACCCCCAAATGGAAAATAGATATTCATATGTGGATAAACTTTATTTTTCTTGTGTTAAAATTCTAAAATTGGAACAAATTGTAAAAAAAAAACAAAAAAAAAAAACTTAAAACTAAAAAAGAGAAAAAAATAAACTTTCACTATTTGTTCTTTATCACTAAGGAAATATTCAGAGTATAGGTTTTTGACAAAATAAGAATTAGCGATTGCTATTTTTGTGTGCTTTAAAAAACTGGGCATTTAGTATTCATCTTGGGCTATTCCTATAAAAAATAACTTTTTAAGCAATTTCACAAACAGGAGAGGACACCTAGAAGATGCTGACCTGTGCAGGGGAGGGAGGAGGGGACAGGGAGAGGCCGGCTAATGGGGACAAAGTTACACTGAGACAGGAGGAGTTAGTTCTGCTGTGCCACTGCAGGGAGAAGATGAGAGATGGTTCACAGTAAATACTGTACATTACAGAAAAGCTACAACAGGGGCTTTGAATCTTCCTGCCACAAAGAAATGACAAACGCATGAAGCGATAGATACGCTAAACACCTTGATTTGATCATCATATAATATGTACGTATATGTAATGAAAACATCGACTTGTACTGCATAAACATGTATGATGATAATTGGTCTATTAAAAATAAATTTTAGAAGAATTTTTATGTATAATTCTATAATTAAAATTATGTTTCTTTCCCAAATGAAATAACACAATGTAAGGAGACCAGTGATTTTTTCAACCAGGGTACCACGGCACGTGTTAGGTTGCCTTGAAAAAAAATTTTTTTTAATTTATTTATTTATCTTGGAGACAGAGTATCAAGCTCAAGCTGTCGTGCTGGTGGGAGTGCTATGGCATCATAGCTCACAGCAAACTCCAACTTTTTCCTCCCAGTCACACTTTCATTTTAATCTGGAAGTAGTAAGACATTATAAACATTTTAAGCAATCCTCTTGCCTCAGTTTTTCTGTTTTTAGTAGAGACAGGATCTCTGTTTTGCTCAGGCTGGTCTTGAACTCCTGAGTTCAGGCAATCCACTCACCTCAGCCTCCCAGAGTGCTAAGATTACAGATGTGATCTCCGGGCCTGGCCTGTCTTGAATATTTTTTAAAGATCATTAATTAAATTATTTTTGAAGGAAGTTCAAAGCACAGTAAGTATGTTCCTTTTTTAACTTTTTTTTTTTTAATCAACATAATTTGAGTGTGCTGTGGAAGTTTAACTCTACATTCAAATGTGCCAGGAGATAAAAAAGGTTGAAAAACAAGGAAGTAAACAATAAGCAGAGGTTCAATTTAGGTTGTTTGGATTCTCACTACTTGCCCTATATACGTTGTCAGTTCTTTCAATTTATTCCATAATCACAGAAAAATAGATTCTGCACCACTGGTGAAAGAGATCAACTATTAGATTGTATTAATGATTTTATGCAATTTCTGCCTCATGCTTTTGTCTGCAAATGTAACAAATAATTCTGAGAAAGTCCACTAGGTGGAGCGCGTGCTACAACTATAATATAAAACCTAAAGCTAGCTTTTGGCTAGTAGCTGAGTGAGACTTTGGCGTTTTTCCTAATTTTTCCATATACTTGTATCAGGAAACAAAAATGTGTGCTCCACAGGCGGCAGATGCAAATATGAAAATGTTCAAATAAGAGTTTGTTAAATAAAAGAAGCATGGATGGAATCTAGGTCAATTTTTAGAAACTTGTATTACCATCTAAATTAAGGCAAAAAACAATATGTGCATCTGCAGACAATTCAATATGATTTATTCTTCCAAAGAGTGTTACATTTTAACAAGAGTATAAAAGCTGGGATTTTCTTAAAACGTCAATTAAATATTTCTATTTCAAAAACGTTTCATTTGAGGAGGGTCACAGTGTATGGCACACCTTTGGGGCAGACACATAAAAGAGGGTCTTTAACCAAAAAAATTGTTTTTCATTTTTATTTGCTGATAGTTTTTAAATTATAATGTTGAAATATGTAAAAACACAGAATCAAATGCTTCTGCAGAATTCAAAAGCTGATCTGAAAACCTGCATCATTTTCACTGAGATGACCTTGACAATCCACCTCCTTAGTGAGAATGATTATTATTATGACTTTTACCTTCAGCATTTATTTGAAAAATGAAGTTTACACACTAATGGTCTCACACAGAGAGTTTTAGCAGTAAAAAGCTATGGAATATAAAGTTTGAACAACAGTGTGTCTGTACGTGAGTGTGTATGAATGAGTGTGTGTGTGCGCGCGCGCACCAGTGTGTGTGTGCATGAGTGTGTGTGCGCATGAGTGTGTGTGTGCATGAGTGTGTGTGCACATGAGTGTGTGTGTGTGTGTCAGCACTGTCATTCTGGCCCACCGTTACTAATGGGGAAACGGTCTACGTTTTTTTCTTTTTATTTCAGAATTAGCACCAGATTTGGCTTCATTTGAAGGAAAGATTGCACTGAGTCA
Source organism: Loris lydekkerianus (assembly GCA_963574355.1). Classification (NCBI taxonomy): domain Eukaryota; kingdom Metazoa; phylum Chordata; class Mammalia; order Primates; family Lorisidae; genus Loris; species Loris lydekkerianus. Next base: position 20,720 of record CAUYPK010047451.1, on the reverse strand, counting down.
CCTAAGAAAGGATGGATGCAAAGACGGTAAAAATCTACATGATAGAAGAGAAGCCACGTTTTTAACCTTTCCTGGCATCGCTAAAAATCTACATGATAGAAGAGAAGCCACGTTTTTAACCTTTCCTGGCATCGCGAGCTGACTCCCAGGCCTTGTGAAGGAGCCAGGCCTCCACGAGTGAGGAGCAGATGGAACGGGCGGTAGGAAGACATTATAAACATTTCTGAAAACGGTTCTGCAAAGCCAAGTGGCCTGTGGAGGAGCGGTGGGGGAGGGGAGGTTGGGGCGCGAACAGCAACCTGACTTTGAGATTTTTCAGCAGGTGGCAAACACCACCAAATGATGCTGGTATTAAATCCGCGGAGTGGGGGGAGAGGCTGGAGCTCTGCGAGTCGCAGCAGATGCTCCGCTCCCGCCCGCGGGTCTGGCGGCCACTTTCCCTAAGACGCCCATTTGTTTAACTCACGTTTGGGGCCAAGAGCTGCAGGGGATCCAACCTCGTCAAAGGCAGGACGTTCCGTGGAGGTGCCCAAGACGCTGCTCGCACTGCTACTAAAACCCTCACTACCTGCAGGACAAAATCCAGCGCCCCAGTAGGACGTTGGGGGGGGGGGGGTGAGTCTCCAAGACCCAGACTCACGCTGCTTTCCCGGAGTCCCCATCGCTTCTTTCCCCCCAGCCATGCTCTCATTTTAATCTGGAAGTAACTCCCAGTCAGTCTCACGGTGTGCGCCTCCCACCTCCAGCTCACCTACCATATCCTCCAAGGCTTGGCAGAAAGGCCACATCTTTGAAAGCTCCTCATGTCCTCTCACCAGCCCAGATTACTCTCTGTGTGCCCCCAAGAGCACTCAGATTATTTCTCCTTTACATCATTTAGGTGCAATGTGACCTCCCCTGTTGGTCTGCAAGGACTTTAGCAGCAGGTGCTCAGCCTTGATAACTGTGCATTTGCAGCCTGAGGAACCCCAGTGGTCTTCCCACTGCTGCCATCACTGTGCCTACTACTTGTCATTTATTGAACACTTACTACAGGCCCCACCTCATTTTAATTTGCCTGAGTTTGAATTCACTTGCCAGCTGTGTGGCCTTGGGCACGTCACTTAGACTAAAGTGACACGGGTGACAATAGTCCTGCCTTATTGGATAACTGAGAATCAAGAGGGTCGTTCCACATAGAGATCTAGCAGAAGGCCTCAAAACCCATTGCCTGCTGTATTGTTGTTATTGCTGCTGCTGTTGTTTGCTGTATGTGGCAAAACTCTGAGATAGGAACAATCTCAACGGAGTCGCTCAGCTAGTAAAGGTAGAGTCAAGATTCAGAGCCAGCTCTGACCTCTCATGCCTGACATTTAATAGAGTTTGTTAAACAATAGAAAAATAAATTTTGGTTATAGTTTTGAATATATAACAAAGGAATTGAACAAACTGGCTCAAAATGCTTTAAATTAGAATATTAGGCCCAGAGAAGACCTCCAAGATCATTAAATCTAAGCTTTGCCCTTTAAAAATGAGGCTGTACAGACATCTATACATTTATAAAATTTTCTGAGCACCTATTAGGTGTGACACACTGGCATAGTCATTTCAGTAGCTGGATGGGGTAGATGGGAGGATGGGGCAAAAGCTGTGATGCTCACCCTTTAAGAAGTTGTGGAACAACAGGAACCTTTAAGTCACAGAGTCACAGAGTCCTGAGAGGAGATGTGCCTTGCTTACCTTTTCAGTGATAGTCCAGACTCCAGATGTCTTGGCTTCTTGCTCACAAGGCTCTGCCTTTTATCACTGATTATAATGTTACAGTAAAGTAAGCAATTTAGCTTAACATGGAAAATTCTTCAGGAAAATGTTTTGCTTTTAACAACTCTCATATCCTGGAAATTCTTCTTTCCCACAGCAACCTTGATAGCCCTGAGTCTGCCTTAAAGGAGTAACAGTCTACAGGGTGAAATACAATTTTCTGTTCTCCCTTGCAGACCTTCACATAAGACTCTACATGGCTGTCCAGAGCTGTGTGTACGAGCTTGAAAAGTCCACAGCTGCTCTTTCCCACCCTCCTTTCCATGCACTTCCTCTTTCTCTATGGAGATTCCTTCTGAGTGAGTTCACGTCCATTGTCCATTGCAGCGGGACTATGTGAGGATTAACAATCAAATAGATAATGAAGAAATGTTGATTTAAGTAGATCAAAAATGGGTCAGGCACGGTGGCTCATGCCTGTAATCCTGGCATTCTAGGAGGCTAAGGCAGGTGGATTGCTTGAGCTCATGAGTTTAAGATCAGCCTGAGAAAAACCAAGACCCCCATCTCTACTAAAAATAGAAAAATTGAGGCAAGAGGATTGCTAAAGCCCAAAAGTTGGAAGTTGCTGTGAGCTATGATGCCATAGCACTCTACTGAGGGCAACAACGTGAGACTCTGTCTCAAAAAAAAAAAAAAAAAAAGTAAATCAAAAACACCTGGAGAGTACAAATGTTTCCTTCTTTTTTTTCATTCTTTTATCACATCATATTAAAAAGTCCAGTTTAAATAAAAATAAATATGAAGCATGCAAAGGAACAGGAAAGTATGGCCCATTCACAGGAGAAAAAAAAAAGGAATTAACAGAAACTTTCTGAAGGACAGACATTAGGTTTACTAGAAGATAAATGTCTTAAATATGCTCTAAGAGCTAAAGGAAAACATGAACAAAGAATTGAAGGATGCTAGAAGAATAAATTGTACAAAGAACCAAATAGAAATTTTGAAGCTAAAAAGTACACTAACTGAAGTGAAAATTTTACTAGAGGAGTTCAACAGCAGATTTGAGCAAAGAGAAGAATTAGTGAGCTGGGAGATAGGTCAAATGAAATTTCCAGTTTGAGGAGCAGAAAGAAAATAAAGGAAAATAAATAGAACTTAAGTTACCCATTGAACACAAACAAGTGGGAGTCTCAGAAAGAGAAAAAAGAAGATAAAGAGGCAGAAAAGTATTTGAAGAAATAATGGTCAAAAACTTCCTAAGTTTGGTAATGGGAAATTACTCCCACATATCTAAGAAACTCAATGAAGTTTAAGTAGATAAATTCAAAAGTTTGATATTGTAGTCAACTTGTCAAAAGCTAAAGATAAAGGGCAAATCTTCAGATCAACTCATCATACACAAGAGCTGTTCAGTGAGATTTACAGCCAATTTCTCTTCAGAAACCAAGGAAGCTGAAGGCAGCTGAATGACGTGTTTAAAGTGTTGAACAAAAACAACAAAATGTCAACCAACAATTCCTTACCTGGTAAAGCTATCTTCAAGAATAAAAGAAGAAGTAACACATTCTCAAATAAACAAAAGCTGAGGAAATTTATTACTAAGCTGCCCTACAAGAAATGTTACAGGGTGTTCTTCAGGCTGAAATTAAATGAGATGCGGCAATAACTCAATGCCTGCTATGGTGGCTCATGTCTGTATGCCTGGTGCTTTGGGAGGCCAAAGTGGAAGGATCCATTGAGGCCAGGAGTTCAAGATCAGCCTAAGCAAGAACAAGACCCCATCTCTACAAAAAATAGAAAAGTTAACCGGGGCAGTGGCATGTACCTGTACTCCAGGCTACTTGGGAGGCTGAGGCAGGAGGATCTATTCAGCCCAGGGGGGTTGAAGTTATAGTGAACTATGATGACATCACTGCACTCTAGCCTGGGCAACAGGGCAGGATTCTGTACTAAAGGGAAGAAACAGCCATATAAAGAAATAAAGAATACTAGAAATGATACCCACAAAAGGTAAATATAAAAGCAAGCATTATTACATTTTTGATGTGTAACTCCTCTTTTATTTACTCTATTATAAAGACAAATCCATAAAAGAATAATAATAAATCTATGTTAATGGGCATAAAATGTATAATATATAGTCTGTGCTGATAACAACATAAAGAGGGAAGAACAGAGATGTATAGGGACAGAGGGTATACTCTGAACCTAGTATACTGTTGAGTCTATACTCTGAACCTAGCACACTATCGAGTGTATATTCTGAACCTAGCACACTGTTGAGTCTATACTCTGAACTTAGCACACTGTTGAGTGTATACTCTGAACCTAACACACTATCGAGTGTATATGCTGAACCTAGCACACTATTGAGTGTATACTCTGAACCTAGCACACTGTTGAGTGTGTACTCTGAACCTAATACAGTATTGAGTGTATACTCTGAACCTAGCACACTATCGAGTGTATACTCTGAACCTAGCACACTGTTGAGTGTATACTCTGAACCTAGCACACTTTTGAGTGTATTCTCTGAGCCTAGTATACTTTTGAGTCTATACTCTGAAGCAGAGTATACTATTGAAGCTAAGTTGGTATTAATTCAAGCTTGGTTGTTTAAAGTTTAAGATGTTAATTGTCATGCCCAAGATAACCACTGAGAAAACAACTGAAAAATTACACAGTAAAAGAAGTAGGGGAATTCATAATGTGCAAACACATAGAGATAGAATCAAATTAGTGGTTCCTTCAGGTTGATGGCAGGGGCATGGGAAGTAACTCGGCATGGGGTTTTACTAGAAAAGCTCAGGAACTAGACATTGGTGACGGCTGCACAGCCCTATGAGTGTACCTGATGCCACCAACTTGTATACTTTAAAATTGCTACAACAGTAAATGTTATGTGTATTTTACAATAAGAAAGGAAGGAAAGGGTGGCTCCTGTGGCTCAGTGGGTAGGGTGCCGGCCCCATATACCGAGGGTGATGGGTTCAAACCCGGCCCCAGCCAAACTGCAACAAAAAATAGCCGGGAGTTGTGGTGGGCACCTGTACTCCCAACTACTCGGGAGGCTGAGGCAAGAGAATCTCCTAAGCCCAAGAGCTGGAGGTTGCTGTGAGCTGTGTGATGCCTTGGCACTCTACCAAGGGTGACAAAGTGAGATTCTATCTCAAAATCAAATAAGTAAAATATAATAGGGAAGGGAGGAAGGGAGGGAGGGAGGGAGGGAGGGAGCCACCACAGGCTTCAATCAAAGAGACCGTTCACAGGCCTCAACGGGAACCCAAATTCAGTTCTGTGCCAGATAAGTTCTGACAAATGTTTGGGAATGTTTCCACATCCTCCTTCTTCACTGTATGCTGACTTTATCCGAGATTATTTCATGGGTTTTTGAGGCCATGTCAGATATCCCCCCAAAATAAAGCAAATAGAATTGATTCTTGGTGTCCAGGGACCAACAAGTAGAGTAATTTATGATAATGAATATTTATTAATTACAATAAGGAAAACTCAACACCCTCAATTTCTCAAGTGTTCTGTTTTGTTTAGTGCCTTAGCACCTTACCCTTTATTCTATTGAGCATCAATATCATTCTTTTATTAATTCACTAGCAATCTCGACTTTTATTACAATATTCAGGAAAAAGGGAGTCTGATCCTTTAAGAAGCCAAAGAGTAAAATGTAGAAACTCTTCACAAGGAGAGAGCTTGACCCTGACTGAGCGACAAAATGACGTAAGAATCAGGATTTTTATTATATAGTCTGTTTTTCCTTGAGGTATAAAGTCATATGTATAGACATATATATTGGTAGAACCGTGCAAATAATAAAGATATCCTTCATTCAAGTGTGTTTATGTTTGTTTTGTTTTATTTTGTTTTTCAGTGTAAGTTCTGAAGCCCTCTACTTCCTGAATTTTGTTGAATCACCTAGATTTTGGTTAATTTATAATGCTTACAAAATGTGGTTAATGATCTGGTTTCTCTGGCTTGGCGCCCATAGCTCGATGGTTAGGGCCAGGCCTGCTAAACAACAATGACAACTGCAAGAAAAAATAGCCAGGCGTTGTGTTGGGCGCCTGTAGTCCCATGTACTTGGGAGGCTGAGGCAAGAGAATCGCTTAAGCCCAAGAGTTTGAGGTTGCTGTGACTGTGATGTCACCGCACTCTACTGGGGGCGACATAGTGAGACTCTGTCTCAAAAAAAAAAAAAAAAAATCTGGTTTGTCTAGAAACTTGAAAAGATTCACTGGGTTAAATAAAACACAGTTCTTTGGCAAAAAAAGAAAAAAAAAAATCCCTGAGAGAGGGAACGAACAACTGTTATACATTTGGGAATTTCATCATCATTTGTTGTTTGATATATTGCTTCTGGATTGTTATAATTTTTTTAGAAGCTAAATATAGTTTTAAAAGGGATAGTCTTGATTTCAAATGAAAGTGGCTTTTTTATTTAAAAAAAGTATGCTTGTTATTTTTTATACGCATGTACTGAGGATGCCAAAAAGAATGCATATACATTTGAAGAAAGGAAAAAACTGTGTTAAAATTATAATATATATCAACAACAAAAGATGAATATGAGTCACATTGAGAAGTTAAGGGGGACTTGAGTATTACAATTTTAATACAGTTTTTTTTTTTTTTCTTTCTTAAAACGTGTATACATTTTTTTGGTACCCACTCTCTATATAAAAATGCTACTCATCTTATCTCCAAATACTAATGAGTTAATAATTCCTGTGCTTTATTGAGTTCATGTGACCTTGTTAAGATTCCAGAAGAATGCTATTCGGTTAAGTTAGGAGCCCATCATATAGTAACAACTGAGCATCAGGTGGGAGGTACTGGGCAGACACTGCTCTGCTGTAAAGCTAATGAAGTCTAAGCTTCAGTCCCCTTCATCTGCTGGCTCCCGTCTGAGGCCCTGGGAAGGCTTAGAAGTGTCTTAACAATGTCTTCACATGGTTGCATTTTCATATAATTTGCAAAATGAGATCTGTTAACTGTGTTTGTGATGAGAACATCTGTGGAATCCAGCTTAGGTAAAGTTGATGTAGGGATATATTTATCTTGGAATGAGTGGGATGTATTTATAAGGTTAGCAGTGACTTTTGCTTGTGATTAAGTGATGTGCAGCTGCCCTGATGTAGGAATGACTTCAAGGAATACTCCCACCACTTGCTGCAGCAATTCTTCGGCACCAGGACAGGAGATGTGTGTACACAACTTAGTTACTTAATCTTGCCAGAGAAAAGTTGTCTCCATGGCACCCAAAGATGTTGACCATTTTGGTATTTTTCAGATAATCTATATTTTCTTCTGGGGTTAGAATATTTTATGTGTCCATATTATGCAATTTCAATTTTTCTCTAAAGACTGAATCGTAACAATATCATCTCATTTAAAGCTGTCTGCACTTTGCAATGAGGCAACAGTGCCAATTTAGAGATCTCAGATGTATTTTCTAACATGAGAACATAATCACAAATAACATTGATAACATCTAAATATTTAATTTGGAAAGAACCTTTGGAATAATTCTTTAAAATAAATGAAAAAAACATAGCTTCCTATTTTGGACATATACGAAGCATACCTTCTTTTCTCAATTTTTACAGAATAGTAATATAAAATTATAGCATCTGAAATGAAATGAATGAAGAACAGCAAAAAAATCAAAAGTATTCTGACCCTGAGAAGTGATTTTGTTAAATTTTCAGATCAGACCAAAAGCAGTAATTCACCAAGAGAAAAAAAGAAATTTCAAATAGGAATAATGGTATTTGCATCCACTGAAGTACAGAAAAAACATTAAAAATACAAGCAATAATCAATCAGCTCCCTAGTGCCTATGCAGAAGAGTGAATCGTAAGAATGTTGAAAAAGATTTACATGCTTTGCTGATTTGAAATAAAACATCGAGATCCATGAAGACAACTGTGAAAGCAGGATAATGCCCCCTCCTCCCCAAAAAAGTCCCCCTCCTAATCCCTGGAACCTGAGAACGTGTTACCTTATATGGCCAAGCAGAATCAAGGCAGCAGATAGAATTAAGTTTGCTAGTCAGTTGACCCAGAGAAGGGGAAATTATCCTGGAATATATGTGTGGGCCCACTGCAATCTCAAGGCTTCTTGAGAGGCACACCAGTCAGAGTCAGCAAGAGATTGGACAAGGTTACACTCCTGGCTTTGAAGGAAGTAACCAAAGGTGAGAAATGCAGGTGGTCTCTACAGGCTGAAAAAGGCAAAGAAATGGACTTGAGCTTCCAGAAGTAGCCTTGCTTTTAGCCCACTGAGGGTAGAAGTCCACTGGAGGACTTCTAACTTGCAAAAATTTAAAGAAGTAAATTTGTGCTCTTTAAACCTAGCAAGGGTTTCATACTAACCTTTTACTGTGGCAGTAACAAATGAATACAGTAACATAAAACTGAAAATCCTACAAGGAGGATACCCACAACCAACTGATGAGATTACTGATGATTCAAAAAACATTTAGGATTAGTCCCTACACAGAAAAACTTGAAATATCCTGAAACCATAAAGCTTGTATATGACAGAGAGGTGATAGAAGTTTTCCCTAACTTGACAACAATTCTAAAACTTTAGATGATATTATCATTTGGGAAGCTGAAAACAAATTCTCAAGCTGTTAATAATTAAAAAAAACAATTTGACTAACCATGCTTAAGGTAAGACTTTCTAATTTTGTTATATAAAATCAGAGTACATAGTAACTGTCGTTTGAAGAAGTGATTACAAGGGTAAGTGTGAAACTCAGCAAATGTGGAATGTAAATGTCATGCCACGGTAACTAGGAAAATGCCAGGAAGGCTATGTTGACCATTGGGATGAAAATGTGTCAAATGGTCTATGAAGCTAGTGTATGATGCCCCATGATCATATCAATGTACGTAGCTATGATTTAATAAAAAAATAAATAAATAAAATAAAATAAAATAAAAAAAGAATGAAGGTAAAAGTGCAGAAAAACAGTATTAGGGAGATGCATCGGCGATTAATAAAATATGAGGCTCGTTTGCTAGGGTTTATGACAACTGTGACATTGAACTGCTTTTTAAACATTTGGGTTCGTTTTTATTTGCTCATGCTAACTAAACACAAAGTCAGACAATTAAGTTTGCAAAATTATCCTAGAAAAAGTGCTTCATACCTCATTGCTAATATCACTACTGTCACTGCCACAGTACTCCCCTTGGGAAGCTTGTGCACCAACTCCAGGGCCTTATCCACATGCCAAAGCAATTTTGGAACACTTTTCCTGGAATGGGCATCAGAGCTGTTGTCCTGCAAGACCTGACAATTAAGTTCGTGAACTCATCCTACCAAGAGTGCCACACACCTCAATGCAAAATATCACTATGGTCACTAGATGGCCAAAGGGGCACCTTGAGGGTGACAGTAGTGATTTTAGTAATGAGGTATGTAGCACTCTTTCAAGGATGAGTTCCAAACTGAATTCTCAGAGCTCTAATGGAATCTCTCTCAAAATTGTAGAAGCTTTGTGCTCCACAAACTCCAGAGTCTCTTTAGCAGACTCCGGGCTGTTCGCTCAGCTGCTGCGTGGACTGGTCCAGCCTGCCACCGTGAGCACTTCCATTTAAACACAGGACACTGAGGCTGCTTGGAACAGGTGGGGCACCTGCTCCAGGTTACTCGCCTATCTCTGAGGCAGAGCGTGGGTTTGAACCACTAATTCCAAGGCCTGCACTCTTAGGACAGAAGTTCTCAAAGTGTGGCCCCTGACCAGCAGCCTCAGAAGCCTCCCAGAACGTGTCAGACCTGCCCAGGCAGAGCCCCTGGCCTCGCACCCCTGTGTCCTCACAGGACCCGGTGATGTTTCTGCTGTCAAAGCAGAGCCCTGGAGACACCCAGGCAACGTGCTCACCGATTTCACCCATCCTTCTGTGGATTACACCTTCTGATAGCTTGCTGAGTATGAAGGATTATACCGAGCAGCAACCTATTGGCAGATGCTGCTCCCAACCTGTAACTGGGACGGCGTGTAGGGTAGAAAGCAGCCTGGGAGACCCTCAGGTCTGCGGCTTCTGCAGCCTTTCCGGGAGCAACAGTCGTGCGCCATCCGGTGGACGAACGTGGGCACTGCACGGAAAAGATACGGTGGCAATGTACAGGGTTTGGCTTTTTGCTTTATTCTTCCTGCAATCTGCCGCAAACTAAAAATATTTTGATAAAAGACAATGACTTTCTGGAAAAATAAAATGAAGAAACATCAAAAATGCAAAACAATAAAAAAAATGCACAAAACATGTGAAATATTAGTTTAGATTCCAGTCTATGAAAGTTCCAATGCTTCCTCTCTGCAGTTCTCTCCTTGGGGCTGTACACAGCCTGGCTCGTGTCTTCAGTTTGAGTAGCACTGCGCTGCTCAACGTGCAAGCGGTACGCATAGGAGCCTTTATTTTTGCACAAAGTTTCCTTTATTATGATGAAACAGCGTGCGTGTCTAACATAGCCAGGCATTGTGACGGGCATTTGTAGTCCCAGCTATTAAGGAGGTTGAGGCAATAGGGTCCCTTGAGCCCAAGCATTTGAGGTTGCTGTGAGCTACAGTGACGCCAGGACACTCTACCCAGGGTGACAGGACCAGACTCTGTCCCAAAAAGAAAAAAGAATTTAAAAAGCAAATGCAAATTCTGCACTGGTTTTGAATTAATCACAGTCAATTCAAAGTGAGATCTCTCACTCAAGCAACATGCACTCATAATATTTCTGCATTGGTTTAAAATTTTTATTTGTTGTTTGTATTTTGTTTTATTTTGCTTTCCTCTTATTAAGAGAAAGTGTTCCTATTCCTAAGACAATCTGTTGCTATGAGCTTATATACTCTATTTTGGTTTTTTCCTTCAGATTATTTACTTTGCATTTGACATTTTAGTACCATTTACACAATGCCACCACTATAAGTAAGTGGAAAAGATTTTAAAACACAATACAATTACTAAAATAAAAATTGGTGCTTCAAGCTTTACTTTTTAAAATGTAATTGACCAATAAGCTGGCTTAATAGAGGTAAGCCAACCAGAAAGTACAAATTCAGTTAGCATTACAGAAGGAAGATATGAATACCAATTTTTATCAGTAAATGTTAAAATGATGTCCAAAAGAATTAAAAAATAAAACCTTGAAATAAGGATCAGCCATTAACCAGATCCCTAAAAATATATTCAAAAAATTTAATGGAAGCAAATTTTAAATAGTACATGTAACGATTATCTTAGCAGAAAATTTACTGTGACTCTACTAGAAGATATTTTTTAATAAATTTGCTTCCTTCTCACCATCTTGAAAGAATAAGCCTTATGTTTGTTATCTTTGGAAGGTGATTGAAAGCTTTCAGGCTTGACATTACAACCCAGTATCGATAGAACAAGTAGCCTTTTTTAAAATTGTTTTCTTACTCGTGGATTTAACAAATTTTTGTCAAAGCAATATTCCTTCTAGTTTTTAACTGTAAACTTTAAAGAATACCTTATTTAATTACATGACCTTGAGGGAAAAGTACTTACTTTGTCATTAACTGTGAAAGAAGAAATTATTGATTTGATAATTATTGATTGATTAATTGTCTATTAATACAGCACAGTAAGGCAGACTTTATTCAGGGCCCTCTCCATGGGCACAAGCTGAGGCAAGGGGATTTTGCAGTAGGGGAGAGATTGGTCTCACTCCCCAAATATTGCATGGACAAGTGGAAACTGATAGCCAAGGGCATGGGGGCCAATGCATGGAAAATTACTAGGAAATAAGTCAGAAATAAGGGTGTTTCTGCCTACACCAACCTGGCAAGACTCTCAAAATTAGGACAGCCTGACCTGACAACAGCTAGGGTTGGGGAGAGGATGGAAAACATAATTAGATATTGACGGAGATCAGATATTAATTCTCGCTAAACTAACTTTACAGAATTCTTATTAGACTAGAAGCACATTTTTTTATTTTTTGAGACAGAATCTCACTTTGTTGCCCCAGGCTAGGGTGCTGTGGCATCAGCCTGGCTCATAGCAACCTCAAATTCCTGGGTCCAAGCGATCCTCCTGCCTCAGCCTCCCAAGTGGCTGGGACTACAACACCTGTCTAAGAGACGGGGGGTGGGGGGAACCAAGGGGGGCTCTCTCTTGCTCAGGCTGGTCTCAAACTCCTGAGCTCAAGGGATCCTCCTGGTTCAGACTTCCAGAGTGCTGAGATTACAGGTGTAAGCCACCGTGCCTGGCCCTAGACTAGAATAAGATCTTATAAGGAAGTGCACCGGTGGGCCTAAGAAGAGGTTTAGGAGACTGACTAAAGTTAGTTGGTCAAGCAAAGAATCTTTGTCAATGGCCCCCTCTTGTTCAAGAAAAGAAGAAATATCCTCCTTTCCTTTGGACAATATCAATCCATTGTCTTGTTTGTTTACCGTTCGTTCATTAAAGATCTGCTGAGCCATCAATTGGAATGTGGTAGTGGAAGATATCTCCTGGATGGTGCCCCTGGGCAGGCATTTAATGAGGGCCGTTTCTATGAAAATACAAGAGAAACAAAGTACGATGCCTGGAAACTCAGTTTCAACTTAAACGTGAAGGCTCTTCAGGTGGAAAAGTGAGAATGGCGGTGGCCGTCTGACAGGCAGACTAACTACTTAGCAGCTTGAACGTCTCTGCTGATGACACTGAGTATTCCAGTGACCTTTCCCGCATAGCAACAGGCAAGAAGGTCTTCTACACTCGGTCTGCTGTGGTCATTTCTCTGAAGTGTACCTAAGTCATCCATCTTCAACTTACGAGTCTCTAGGAAAAGGGAAGTTTTTATTTTTAGTGATGCCAGGTCAGGAAGATGGGAGGAAGTTGGAAATGTTAATTCCGACAGTTATAGCCAGATATTTGGAGGCAGCTAGCCAAAGAAAGCAGGACCAGGCCAGTCTAAGGGGACATGAAAGAACCTTCAGAAGCAATGAACCGAGACAAACCCAAATAACCCACGTAGGGTGTGCCACAGTTTTCCAGTAACACATCATTTTTCTCTCTACAGCTACCCCCATCTCTATCAAAGTAAAATGACTTTGTTTGAAAAATAAGTCTAGTCTCATTAACTTTGACCTGATTATTTTTGTGAATATAATAAAAATGGTAGTTGATCGAGAGACCTTTGCTTAGTTTGCTTTGCTAGAGCTTTTTATAAAGAATCTTTTTTTTTTTTTTTTTTCAGTTTTTGGCCAGGGCTGGGCTTGAACCCACCACCTCTGGCATATGAGGCTGGCGCCCTACTCCTTTGAGCCACAGGCACCACCCTAAAGAATCTACATTAGATTTTTAAAAGCCTCTTGAGGCCGGGAAGTCAAGCCAACAATTTGCAACCAGGCTTTACCTTCAGTACCTGCAGATTTGGGTAAATTTCTAGACTCATGGTCCCTAAGATGCTGAAAGGTCATGGACCAGGAAGCAACCTTCCTTTCTTGGTCTGTAAGACAAGAAACCCTGTAAGCTAACTATCAGAACATTGTTTTTTCAAGAGGTTTTATAAGCATCGGGCCTATAAAGTCATGTTTAATTCCTTAAAACTGTCTGATCATATCTGATTCTGTGCACATCATTCAAACATGACATTCCCATCAAAGTCTTGGAAATACAACAAATGTCTCCAATTCAACAATGTCTTGTTATTAGGGGAACAGATTTTTATTAAACTTATGCAAATAACTATATTTGCCATGCTAATAGGAATGCTCAGATCAGTAGTCAGAAAAAAGTAAATGTTTCGTTTTTATTTATAAAGGCATACTTTACCAAGTAGCTGTAAGCTATGAATAGTTTTTTTGTTTTTTTTTTAAGGTTACCCTTTTTAAAAAGGGTTTTTTTAATCTGGAAAATAAAATATTAAAGAGCAAGTGGTGTTCCAGAATAAAAACCATCAGCCCCCTTTATCAGTTTGTTCATCCCACGTAATTCATCTTCCTCTGTCTGATCTTGGGTCAGCAGTGGCATGAACCTATTGATTTCTTCATTAGAGTTCTGCAACTTCTTACCAGGTCCAATGGTATATTCTTAAAGTTCTCAAAACCTGAACTTGTCCGAGTCCTTTCCATGAATGTCTTTAAAGATGAAGCTGTTTTGCAGTAAGGCTGCTTACAAAGGCTTTTGTCTGGGAGCAACAAGAGATTCAAAGTGGCCATGGTTAAAGATTTGATAAGCCTTCATTTGATAAAGAAATTTCTTTATTTCTGTGTCGTATAACATTTTAACATAATAACTGGAATTATGATGAATAACATTACACCAGATAGATCACAAACGGGGAGAGCATTGATGGATTTCTATGAACTGCATACAATTGTTCAAATACTTACATGAACCATATTTCCCTGCACAAATATTACATAGGGAAGGTTAAACCTCACTTTGCCTTTGATGGGGCTTCCCATGTAACTTAGCCTATCAAACAAACCTAGTTAGTGTAATGACTCTCTTTCCCTGTCTTTTACAAAGCCTTGGAGATGTTCCTGGGGCCCTCTGCTGGCAAATTCTGTGAAAGTTAAAAGGCAACTTTAAACGGCTAAGACAAAAAATTGGAACATCGTGTAATCTACATGGCTCCCAGCAAGTGGGTCGTGTACCTTTGCTTTTCTCACTGAAAGTGGCAGGTGTTTTCCAGTCACGTGGGAACAGGAGCTGTCCAGCACAGTCACTGAAAGACAGGAGGTATGTTTTGTGATTGGTGAAGAAAGAAGTAGAGAGTGTGGGGGATACCTCTGACTCACTTGGCAGGTCTGGAGTGAAGCTGCACAATTTCATGTCCAGCTCCCCCACGGTGCTGAAGCTGCCTGTTCTTCCCTCCCAGGAGCGGAAAATGTGGAGCAAACACTCTGTCTGGCTTCTCCAGGCTCCGCCACCCACGCACTCCCTACCAGCCTACATCAGCCCCAGATCTCAGCAGAGGTCCAAGGGGTGGGAGAGCCGAGAAACTAGGTCTCTACCAAGAGAGTCATTGAGATGGAAACTGGAGTCCTAAATGTCACAGAGACAGCACGTCGTAAGGCGGTGGCCGCCAGTGACTGGGCAAAGAGGAAATGCAGAGTTAGTGTCTCCTGGGTACAGAGTTTGAACTTGGCCAGATGAAGAGTTCCAGATGGATAGTGGTGATGTTCCCACAATGCCAGTGGACTTAATATCACTGAACTATATGCCTAGTAGTCAATTTTATGCCACGTGTGTTTTACAATTAAATATTTTTAAGTACTTTTAGACCAGTCATGGTCACTCACACCTGTAACTCTGGCACTCTGGGAGGCTGAGGTAGCAGGATCCATTGAGCTCAGGAGTTTGAAAGCAGCCTGAGCAAGACAGAGACCTCCTCTCCAGGCCTGGGTGAGCCTCTGTCGTCCCGTTACTGGAGAGGGACGAGGCAAGAGGATCTCTTGAGCCCAAGAGTTTGAGATTGCTGTGAGTTGTGATGCCAGGAGGCAGTCTACCCAGGGTGACAGACTGCAACACTGTCTCACTGAAAACAACAACAACAAAACTTCTGTGGTCTGTGCTCTATATGGCGGAATGCTCTGTGTATACATATCAGTTGTCACATGATGTTACATCTTTGTGAATTTGTCGGTATGGGTGTGTGTGGGGGGTTCGTTTTGTTTTGGTTTAATTTCAGGTTGATAGGAGGGTAGAAACAATTAGGTTACAATGTCTGCATTTGTTAGGTAAAGTCCCTGTTATAGTTGTGCCTCACACTTAGTAGGTGTGCCATATACCCTTACACCATGCTCCTTAGGTGGGAGCACACCAGTCCTCCTCCCCCGCCTTCTCCCCTCCCCTTTTCCCTCCCCCTTGCCCTCCCTCCTGCTCTCCCTCCCCTTCCCTCCTCTCCCTTTCCCCCAACTCGTTATGAGGGGAACAGATCAGTACCGAGTACCTTGAACACTTGCTTTCCAGTCTTGTGCTTTTCTCTTTTCCTTTACTAAGGAGAATGTGCTTCAACTCCATCCAGGTTAATACAAAAGATGTGCAGTCTCCACCTTTTTATGGATGAATAGTATTTCATGGTATACACATACCACAGTTCATCAATCCATTCTTGGGTCTACAGGCACTTAGGCTGTTTCCACATCTTGGTGATTATAAACTGAGCTGTGATAAACAATCTAGTGCAAATGTCCTTATGATAAAAATTTTTTTTTCTTCTGAGTAGGTGCCTAGATTAAAGGATCAAATGGAAAGTCTATTTTGAGTTTTTTGAGGATTCTCCATACTTCTTTACAAAGAGGCTGTATGAGTTTGCAGTCCCACCAACATGGCATATTTTTTATAAAGAGTCTCTTCGTCTTCCACAAATGTATGCTAAAATATTTGTTGATGAAGTAAATGACTTAAGGCTGGGTGCAGTGACTCACACCTGAAGTCCTGGCACTGTGGGAGGCCAAGGCAGGAGGATCCCTTCATCTCAGAAGTCTGAGCCCAGCCTGATTAAGAGCAAGACCCCATCTCTACTAAAAATAGAAAAATTACCTGGGTATTATGGTGGGTGCCTATAGTCCCAGCTGCTTGGGGCAAGAGGATTGCTGGAGCCCAGGAGTTTGAGGTTGCTGTGAGCTATGGTACCACAGCACTCTAGCCAGGGCAACAGAGTGAGACTTTGTCTCAAAAATAAATAAATAAATAAATAAATAAATAAATAAATAAATAAATAAATCTTTTCTCAAAATAACCCAGAAGCAGAGGGCAGTGAGGGAGGAGTGAAGAAAACGGAGTTGATATCTGCTGACTCTGGATGGTAAAGACATAGGCATTCTTTATACTCTCATCCCTACTTGTGTATGTTTGGAGTTTTTCCATAATTTAAAAATATGGTGAAACACTGGCTGATCATATCTCAATTATACACTATTTTTAAAGTTAAAAACGACAAATACTCTCTGAGCTTTCTTTGCTGAGTGAATTGGGACATGATTAACTGAACCACGTTAATGATTTCAGCTGTCCTCCTGTTCTTTTCCATGGCTGCTGAACATGAACAGGTTACAGAGAATACTACGTATTCTCAGGGAACAAAGAGAAAATTCTGAATGAGTTTTCCCTTTCTCCTCCTAATGAATCTATTTTTAACTTTTTGCTGACTGTGAGACTCCACATCTGAGTCCAAATCTCTAATTTTGTTATATGACTTAAAGATTAGGGAATAAATCTGCTTATGAGATAAAGAACCAAGAAATCAAATTTGCAAGACATTTTGATGCTAAATTAATTTGTACAAACAGTGCAGTTTAAGAAATGAGTTTGGCATAACCATTTACATTTCAACAACTTAAATTTAGAACAGAATAATATACTTGGGAGCACTTACTGGTGTTTTGTTTTGATCTCTGATTCCTGAACTTAAACATGTTTTCCCACTTTTCCTGAGTATATAAAGAAACAATATTTGGAGGGAACAAAAGATGCAGCCTGCAGCACCTATGGTAATGGATTTTGGGTTACCACACCCTCCAAAACCTTTAATCCCTGAGGATTATAACCTTAATAAATCCCACCGGTGTCAACACCAAAATCACAGAAAGTTTGTCTCAGCCATATCTTACCACTTTTGCCTAAATTTGGAACCATAGTTTGATGTTTGCTACATTTTCTCTTTCAATCTACTTTCAATGTTTTAAGATCTTAGGGTTGTAATCGATGAGTTAGGTAAGTGCATGCAAATCATTTCCCACCTTGCATGGACCCAGCCCCATCAGAGTCCATTGGGCTCCTCAACGGTGTGGGAAAACAGAAATCTACCGGGGTGAGGGGAGGGGGCTGGCAGAGAGAGATTTTAGTCCTTATTGAAAAGCTATGAGTTAGTGATTTTTCTATTATTTCATTATAAACCCAACCATCTTTACAGGTAGTGTTGACTCGTGTGTAGATGGTGGGTGCACCACTGAGCTGCCACATGTCTGAGTCACTGTGGGCACCAGAGTGAGGATGGAGGCTCTGGGGCTGTGGCCCTGCCGCCTCTGCAAAGGGCCATAAACAGCACACAGAGTGGCAGGAGGGAAACTAAGTAAGATAAATGTGAAGTCAAATTCGAACATAAATACGAATATGGACATACAGTTGAAAATGTTCATGGAGAATTAAAATGTCATTTGGTGGCATCCAGAGACAAGACCAAGAGGGAAGAGGTTCAGGCCAGGTTTATTGAAAGGGATAGAGACCTACCTGGACAGGCCAAAGATAACATCTTCCCCGGGGGTAGCTGAAGACCCCTGTTATATGGGATTGTAGGGGGTGGGGAAATTCCACAGGTTGCTGGAGGATTCTGGTGGGTTAGGGTCTTGCTGGGTAGGCCCTCTGTGGTCTTTGTTCTAGAGAAGAGGAGGGGGTGAGGGTTCATGTAGGGCTGTGTAAGGCCCCCAACAAGAACCACAAAGCTTCCATGACAACTCTGAAAGGGTCCCTCAACTCCTACAAACCGAGCGAGTGTAACTTAGGTGTAACTAAGCCCTATTGTGACATTCGCAGCATGGCAGTGCCAAGTGGAAGCTTGCCTCCTCTTTTATCTCTTATGTTAAAATAAGAGTTCTGCTCAAAACAAGTGGAACTGTGAGTCGTGGAATAGGGACACTTGGGCAGAAATAGATAAAGTTAAAATCTGACCTTCTGAAATCACTGGAATCCTCATCTCCATGCCACCCACCCCCCTCTTCTGAGGAAATCAATCCCTTTCTGCATACAAATCTTTCAAGATACACCTGTGGAAGTTGCTCCACAAACAAACAGGTTTTTCTCCGAGACAAACCCCATTACCTGTCATAGCCTCCAGGTAGATCCTTAAATATCCCAGACCGAGAGGACTAAGACTTGCTCTAGAAAAGAAATCGTTTATACACTGAAGGAATTTAAAAAACAAAACAACTAAACTTTGCCAAACTTACTGATCAAAACCTAGAGGCATCTGTGGAAGTAGATTCTAAAGATGTAAGGCCATGAAGGATGGAATTAAAGGTTCAGTCTGTCTGAATTCACTGAAATGAGTCCAATTTCCCATGGGATGCAGGATTTACTGAGTTGGCTTCAAGCTTTCTGAGTGTATTAATTACTTTAATAGTCTGTTCAGTTGGCTAATTGAAGCTTGAACTTAGCGATGTCCTAGAGTGATTGAGATCAAAATGCAGGGACATCACTAGAACACTGAACAGAAAGGCGTCTGCAGTTCTGGTAAATGGGTATTTTATATTGTTTTATTAGGTGCAAACCACTAGCCATCCCTTCTGAGAGCTCCAAGGAAATTCATTCACCAAAACAATATGAAATGCGTGGCAGGGAGGGCCTCCAACGTCCTTGACAAGTGCTCTGGCTCTGCGGGCTGAGATGAGTGGTGGATGCTGCTGTTGCAGGAAGATGAGGCCCAATGGAGAGAAAGACAACTGACCAGTAAGGTTCTGTAGGAAGGATTTCATTTCCATCAGCGGAGCCACTGCAGACTAAAGCCCAAAATACCTGGGCTCCCTGAGCAGCTCTGTCTTTTCCCTTTTCCCGCCAGTCAGGGGCTCTTTGTCTACAGGAATCCTTCTCATTGGTCAGTTAGAATCAACCTGGAGAAAGTGGGCTCAGGCTTTTACAGAAGTGGAAGCAAGCATTAGCCTCCAGGTCCCAGGAAATTAAGTTTCTACAAATTCCTAAGAGCTGAGTGACCACGGGGAGGAACCTGCAGGTGTGTTCTTGGGGCTTCCTTGAGAAGACCTCTGTTCTCTCCGATCTCACTTTTCCCGGGTATCCTTTCTCACTACTACACACAGTGGAATTAATGTAGGGGAACATCCAGTTTCTGAAATGGGAGAGGCCAATGGTAGCACTCAACCATCAGGGGAAAGCTGGGAAGGCTTGCCTGGTCTGTGAGTGAGTCTGTGTGTTGTGTGGGCTTAAGCTGGAAGTGGCTGGGTTCAGTTAGTGGGAGCCAGCTTTGTACCTCTGGAGCACTAATCACTGGGGACATTCCAGACATCTGAGATTATACACTCATCAGCCAACAGCTTAGAACTTCCTGTTCCATCCACAGCTACATTTTTGCCATCTCTTGCTTTAAACAACACACTTATCTTACACCCATATCTTTTATTTATTTATTTATTTATTTTTTATTGTTAAATCATAGCTGTGTACATTAGTGCCTGTACCCATTCTAAGATGCATCATAGATGTGGCCCCACCCATTACCCTCCCTCCACCAAAACCTCCCCCCTCCCTTCCCCTTCCTTGGCCCTTTCCCCATAGTCTTGTGCTATAATTGGGTTATAGCCTTCATGTGAAAGCTGTAATTTAGCTTCATAGTAGGGCTGAGTACATTGGATACTTTTTCTTCCATTCCTGAGATACTTCGCTAAGAAGAATATGTTCCAGCTCCATCCATGTAAACATGAAAGTGGTAAAATCTCCATCTTTCTTTAAGGCTGCATAGTATTCCATGGTGTACATGTACCACAATTTGCTAGTCCATTCGTGGTCGATGGGCACTTGGGCTTCTTCCATGACTTAGCGATTATGAATTGGGCTGCAATAAACATTCTGGTACAGATGTCTTTGTTATATTGTGACTTTGGGTTTTCTGGGTATAAATCTAGTAAAGGAATTATAGGATCGAATGGCAGGTCTATTTTTAGATCTCTAAGTATTCTCCAAACATCCTTCCAGAAGGAATGTATTAGTGGGCATTCCCACCAGCAGTGTAGAAGTGTGCCCTTTCTTCCACATCCACGCCAACATTTCTGGTTTGGGGATTTTGTTATGTGCTACTCTTACTGGGGTTAATGATTAAGGATGATGAGCTTTTTTTTCATGTGTTTGTAGATTTTGCATCTGTCTTCTTTAGAGAAATTTCTCTTTAAGTCCCTTGCCCACCCTGAAATGGGGTCACGTGTTCTTTTCTTGCTAATAAATTTGAGTTCTCTGTGGATTCTGGTTATTAGACCTTTATTGGAGGTATAA
>CAUYPK010047449.1:0-61059 GCA_963574355.1 Loris lydekkerianus | reverse complement strand
GTGTGTTTCTTGGGTGAGACGTCTAGGGACCAGGGTTAGAATCCATCAGCCCACTGGCCCAACACCTTCCTGCTGCCTTCTACCTCTGCTGTGTCCCCAGAAGAGCCACAGGGACTGGTGCCCAATCAGTGATGACCCTGTACAATTTCCCAAATAGCCAGGCAGTGGGAGCAAAGATTGAAAACTTGAGTATTATTATTATTATTATTTTACTTTTCTGACACTTGCCTGAGCTGGTAAAGAAAATGCTTCTCTGTTTCCTCAATTCTTCTTCTTAAGGAGTGCTCTTAACTCATATATCCATGGGAAATGTTATACATTTGGGAACAAAAATGAAATGAGGTGGAGAGCTCAGATTTAGAATACAGTGTGTGGACATTTTTTTGTCATGTGTTATTTCATGGTGGATGGAATTCAGGGCTGCTGCATACAGTTGTATAGGTTTCACACTGCACAGTGCTAGAAGGAAACATTCACATAGATGATCATCAGAATTGTGTCTTCTGCTTATGGGATAGAAGGTGAGGACAGGGGGGCTTCTCCCATCCTAGGGATCTTTATTTCAACAACTTAAGAAAACTTAAGTAATAAATATTTAAAATAGTGTACTTCTTTTGGATAAAGTGACAATTTTTAAGCTCTGGTCCTAGGCAACTTGGCTGTAAACTTTGCCTCCGCCATATGCTAGCTGAGCTACCTTGAACAAATTGCTCAACCTCCCTGAATATCATTTTCTTTCTCTAAAATAATAAATAAATAATAAAAGTAACCTCTCATAGGTTTATGAGATTTAAATGGATTAACACAATCAAAAACCTTAGCATAATGTCTGGCACATAGGAATTGCTCGATTAATATTAGTTATTCTTATATTACTCCTTGATATGTAGAAAAACGTGTGCATTTTCCTTCCATTATGGGAACAGATTGGGAAACAAGGTTCCTACTGTTCTCTTTAGAAAAGAATATAGGTCCTGTCTGGCTTGGCAGGAAGAGGGCAGGCACTCAAGTAGAACAGAACTGGATTTAGTCTGTTGTAACCACCTGTTGTGACCTTGGCCACATCCTTTACAAGCTGCAATTTCCTTGCAGACTAAGGATGATACTACTATCTACCTTGCAAAGTTGTTACTAAGATTAAAGACAAAACAGTGAAGGAGTCAGCATGGTACCTGGCCGTTTGCAGGGTCTCAAAAAGTATTAGCTATGACCAGATTGAAGTTAAACCAAGACATGGCATTTGGATACCATTAAAAAAAACAAGATCACTGAGGATGTTCCAGCCCCGATGGAAAAAAAAAAAAAAAAGTCTTCTCCTATACCCAGCCAAGGGCAATGATCTGAAAATCTTTATTTGGGATTTGTGTTTAGGCCTCAATCTTCTTCTGGACTGCTAGACCCTGGTGTTTGTTCTGTTCTCCGACTTCCTCCTGAGCTCTGGTCAAAAGTGACATTTGCAGAGACTGAGAAAACCCAAGGGGGGTGGGTGAGGATTTCACCAATGACTTCTTTTTTTTTTTTTTGAGACAGAGTCTCATAGATAGAAGTCTCCATAGATAGGAGGCCGTGGCACCACAGCTCACAGCAACCTCAAACTCTTGGGCTTAAGCAATTCTCTTGCCTCAGCCCCCAAGTAGCTGGGACTACTGGCACCTGCCACAAGGCCCAGCTATTTTCTTGTTGCAGTTGTCATTATTGCTTAGCTGCTGACTCGGGGTGGGTTCGAACCCACCAGCCTCGGTGTACGTGGCCAACACCATAACCACTATCTATGGGCGCCAAGCCACACCAATGACTTTTTGATGTTTCAAGGACCAGATTGTTGACTCCATGAGGGCAGGAACTGCTCAACTATGTACTCCCACTGGCCTTGGCAAATATTTTTTAATAATTTTTAAAAAAGAAATTATTAATGACTTTCTTTTATAATAGTAGATCAGTTAAACCTAAACTCCATTAGCCAAACTGTCAATTTATCTGATTGGTTTTTTTTTTTTTTACATCTCATTTTGTGAAAGAAAAATCTAATAAGTTAGCCAGGTGTTGTGGCGGGCGCCTGCAGTCCCAGCTACTAGGGAGGCTGAGGCAAGAGAACCGCCTAAACCCAGGAGTTGGAGGTTGCTGTGAGCTGTGTGACGCCATGCCACTCTACTGAGGGCGATAAAGTAAGACTCTGTCTCTACAAAAAATAAAGAAAGAAAGAAAAATAAAGAAAAAGCTAATGAGTTCACAGGAGGAATTTAGTATTTAAAAAACTGAACGTGGCTGGGGGAGGTGGCTCATGCCTATAATCCTAACACTCTAGGAGGCCCAGGTAGGTGGATTGTTTAAGCTCAGGAGTTCCAGACCAGCCTGAGCAGGAGCAAGACCCCATCATTACTAAAAAAAATAATAGAAACACTAGCTGGGTGTTGTGGTGGGGACTTGTAGTCCCAACTACTCTGGAGGCTGAGGCAGTGAGATCACTTGAGCCCAGGAGCCTGAGGTTCCTATGAGCTAGGCTGGTGCAACTGAGTGAGACTCTGTCCCAAATAAATAAATAACCTTAGTTTTTTGTAAATATGATTTGGGGTTTGTATAGATGCAGCCCGATTTCCTAAATCTTGTGCCCAGAGAGCATTAGCCCTGCGGAAATCATTCAACAAACATCTATAGGGCTAGTCCTATATGCGAGAGACAGAAATAATCACTTAAAATTTCAGTTTACTAATTAATTTCACATAGAAATTTAAGGTAATCACCCTGGAGATACAAAGTAATGACAAGTATAACCACTTCAATTTCTTCTTCTATCAGGAAAGGAGGGCTCACAGAGGTTCAGTGACATGCCCGAAGCTCCTCTGATGTCACAGCTGGGCTAAGGGGTTCTGACCCATAAACCCAGTACTATTTTCATTTCTTCCTGTGATTTCTTCCATGGGAACTCCTATTTAAACTCATGATTCACACATCACCAAAATACTGTAAATATTGTCATTATGTTTACAAAAAGAGGAAGGTAAACATTATAGAAACACTTTCTGGTACAGAAGTTTTTTGTTTTTTGTTTTTTTTTTTTAGCATTTACAAGCACTTATGAGTCAGAATACTTCATTCTCCAGTGTACCCATTAATTCAAATTTGAATCTAATTATTTAGGGTTTAAAATAGAAAAAAAAATCAGGCTTTTTGTCTATTTCTAACAACATAAATAGGAATTTTTAGTGTGAATTCCTCAGTAAGAGTTTGATGACTTAAACCCCCTGGCAGGTCCAGGGCTGCCTGTGATGACTGAGAACACTTTTGCAGAGGATGGGCACACCCACCCAGGGAAGCTAGTTCAAGAAGCCACAGGGCCTGAAAGAAAGAAGGCTGGAGGTAGGAGGAAATAGCTATAGTTTCCCAAGAAGGTTGGCCGTATTTCTTCTGTATCCACCCAATAACCACCATCCCTCCCCGCCATACATAAGTAAGTTTGAAAGGGCCTTTTATCCTTACAATCAAATTTCCTTTGATTAGCACAGTTATGACAGAGGCTGCCGTCAGGATGATTTGGATGGGAGAGGGTAGATGTTTTGTTTGATCAGAAGCCTTGGAGGAACTTGGAATGCAGGCCAGGTTCGTCCTGTATCCTTCAGTCTCCCATTGTCCTCCCTCACTTCATTTTTGTTTTTTGTTTTTGTTCTGTTTTGTTTTGTTGGAGAGAGGCTCTCAATCTGTTGCATAGCCTGGAGTTCAGTGACTTAATCATAGCTCACTATAACCTCAAACTTCCAGGCTCAAGGGATCTTCCTGTATCAGCTTCCCAAGTAGCTGGGACTACAGGTGTGTGCCACCATGCCTACCTAATTGTTTTTATTTTTTATAGAGATGGGGTCTTGTTATGTTGCCTAGGCTATTCTCAAATTCCTGGCCTGAAGCAATCTACCTCAGCCTCATGAAATACTGAGATTACAGGTTTGAGCCCCCATGCCCAGCCCTTCACCTCCTGTCCTCCCACAGGTGTCCCCACACTAGCCTTTGCTCCTGAAAGGTCCTAACTGCTACAACCATTCCTAGACCTGTCCTTTGTGAAAATGTCCCAGGCTTCAAAATTACTGTTTGGTTTGGTTTTCCTCTGAGACAGAGTCTCACTTTGTCACCCTTAGTACAGTGCTGTGATAGCATAACTCACGGCAACCTCAGACTCTTGGGCTTAAGCAATTCTCTTGCCTCAGCCTCCCAAGTAGCTGGGACTACAGGAGCCTGCCACAATGCTCATCTATTTTTTAGAGACGGGATCTCACTCTTGCTCAGGTTGGTCTTAAACTTGTACTCCTGAGCTCAGGTAAAAGCTGAGCTTTATAGCTCAGAGGGAAAATCCCTCTGAAGTGCTGGGATTACCACACCCAGCCTCAAAATTACTGTTAATGGGCAGCACCTGTGGCTCAAGAGTAGGCACTGGCTCCATATGCCAGAGGTGGTGGGTTCAAACCCAGTCCCAGCCAAAAAAAACCTGCAAAAAATAAAAATAAAAATTACTATTGCAACCAACTTTTTAGGTGGGTATTAAGATTATCCAACCAAGTTAACTCATTCTAACATGAATTATCCCCAGAGAACTCACAATTCAAAAGAAGACATTAATAATCTAAACAAAGACCTACTTTGTGGATTTTAAGGGGAGAATATTTCAAGGGCCCATGAATGGAGCATTCTGAGTCAGGTGCTCACCCTGCCCAATCAACAGAGGGCAAGGGAGTGTGTGGCCCAGGGAGCAGCTGGGCCAGTGAGCCAGGGTGGACTATTTTAGAAAGGGCTGTGGGTGGAGGCAGTGACTAGTATGTTCTTTATATGGTTCTTGTATGAGGCAGCTAGGGCTGCATAACAAAATACCATAGACTAGGCAGTTTAAACAACAGAAATGTGTTTTCTCACAGTACTGAAAGCAGAGAAGTACAAAATCAAAGAGCCAGTTGATTCGGTTTCTGGTGAGGGCTCGCTTCCTGGCTTGTAAGTGACTGCCTTCTTACTGTGTCCTCACATGACAGAAAGAGAGCTGAGATACTCCTTCTTCTTCTTATAAATGTACCAGTCCTATTGGATCAGAGCTCTACCTTTCGTATCTCATTTAACCTTTATCATCTCCTTACAGACCAACGTCCACATATAGTCACATTGGACTAACATCCAAATATAGTCACACTTCAACATATGAATTTTGGGGAGACAGAAACATTCCATCCATAAAATTCTACCCCCAACCCCCCAAAATTAATATCCTCACACACAGATACACACATTCTATCCTAGTAGCCACAAGCCTTAACTCATTCCAGCATCAACTCTAAAGTCCAGAGTCTTATCTCAATATCATGTAAATCAGGTATAGGTGAGACTCAAAGTATGATTCATCCTGGGGCAAAATTCCTCTCTTAGCTATAAACTCATGAAACTAGACAAAGTAGGCACTTCCAAAGTACAATGGTAGGGCCTGGTACAGTGGCTCATACCTATAACCCTGCACTCTGGGAGGAGAGGTGCGGAGGATCCTTTGAGCTCAAGAGTTTGAGATCAGGCTGGGCACCCGTAGTTCAGTGGTTAGGGCGCCAACCACATGCACCAGGGCTGATGGGTTTGAACTTGGCCCAGGCCTGCTAAAACAAAACAACAACAACAACAAAAAAAAAGCCAGGCATTGTGGTGGGTGCCTGTAGTCCCAGCTACTAGGGAGAATGAGGCAAGAGAATCACAAGAGGCAGCACCTGTAGCTCAGTGGGTAGGGAGCCAGCCAATTTCACCAAGGCTGGTGGGTTTGAATCCGGCCCAGGCCAGCTGAACAACAATGACAACGGTAACAAAAAAATAGCCAGGTATTGTAGCAGGCACCTATAATCCTAGCTACTTGGCAGGCTGAGGCAAGAGAAGCCCAAGAGTTTGAGGTTGCTGTGAACTGTGACGCCGTGGCACTCTACCCAGGGTAACAGCTTGAGATTCTGTCTCAAAAAAAAAAAAAATAAATAAAGAGTTTGAGATCAACCTGAGCAAAGTAAGACCCAGTCTCTAGTAAAAATAGAAAACTTAGCTGTGTGTTGTGGTGTGTACCTGTAGCTAGCTACTTGGGAGGCTGAGGCAAGAAGATCACCTGAACCTAGTTTGAAGGTGCTATGATCTAGGCTGATGCCATGAGCAACAGGGTAAGACTCTGTCTAAGAAAAAAGGGCAACAGTGGGACAGGCATAGGATAGACATTCCCAGTCTAAAAGGAAAAAACATGAAAGGGTGATGGGCCTCAAGTGAGTCCAAAACCTACTAAGGCAAATTCTAGTAACTCTTAAGGCTGGAGAATAACCCTCCAGCTCAGAGGGCGCTCTGCTTCTTCAGCTCTCTGGGAAGGCCCTACACATGTCTGTAAGAGTCCTGACTTCTGAAACTGAGAAGAAAACAGCTTCCCTCCAGGCTTGTGATAGGAATGACAGCCCCGGTGATCTCTAAATTGGCTTCAAGTCATTCTTTTTTCTTGAAGGATAACATATATGCACAGCCTTCCTTCCTTCTGTCCAGTTTTCTCCCAGTTAGCAATGTTTTGCTAGTATAATCCCACCTCTATTTCTGGCTTCCTCTGAGATGGCTGATGGCATCCATGGTTCATACCCACATCAGTCTCATTACTAAATGTTCACTTGGCCACACTCTTACTATTCTGTGATCTGAGAAACTGAAATAGATGCCCCTTTATCAACTAAGATGAATGCTATAGTTAAGAAAACAAAAGTGGCTCAGGGCCTGTGGCTCAAGTGGCGAAGGCACCAGCCACATACACCTGAGCTGACAGGTTCGAATCCAGCCTGGGCCCGCCAAACAATAATGATGGCTTCAACAAAAAATAGCTGGGCAATGTGGTGGGCACCTGTAGTCCCAGCTACTCAGGAAGCTGAGGCAAGAGAATCACTTAAGCCTAAGAGTTTGAGGTTGCTCTGAGCTGTGACACCATGGCACTGTATTCAGGGTGACAGCTTGAAACCCAGTCTCAAAAAAAAAGAAAAAGAAAGTTAACTACAGATTAAGGATCCAGATTTGATGACATGGCAAATTTCTAAATTCCCATAGGTACAAGAAAAACTACACTTTTGGTAAACTCCCCAATAATGAAGCTACCAGGCAAATATCAGACCTCTCCTAAATCTAATCTATGACCCAGATCACTACAACCCCGTGGACAGAGGACTGGCCTCACAAACAGTTCTCGTCAGAATATGCTTCCTTACTTTTTGAAATATAGATAGGCTGAGAATTTTCCAAATTTTCAAGTTCTGAGTCTTTTTCTTTCACAATTCCTTCCTCAACTTCTCTCCTCTCACATTTTAGTATAGGCAGTATGGAGGAGCCAAGCCTCTCTTCAATTCCTTGTTTAGAAAAAAAATATGTAGTTTCATTGCTTACAATTTCTACCTTCCACAAACACTAGAACACAGTCCAGCCAAGTTTTGTGCCACTTTGTAACAAGATTTGTCTTTCCTCGAGTTTCCAGTGACCTGTTCCTCATTTCTGTCTGAGATCTCACCAGAATGACTTTTAATGCCCATATTTGTACCAAAATTCTGTACATTCTTATTTGTGTATTCTCTAAGAAGAGGGAGAGAATTTTTCTCTGTTGTTCCTGTTCTCTTTCTGAGTCTTTACTAAATTGTCTTTAAAGTTATTTCCTTTTTTATCATCATTGTTTTATTTTTAGAGATGGACTCTTGCTATGTTGCTTAGGCTGGCCTTGAACTCTTGGCCTCCTGCAATCCTCCGCTTCAGCCCCCCCCCCAAGGAGCTGGGCATACAGGTATATTTAGAATAGTAGTTCCGCTCTTTACTCGCTCTGTTGAGTTGAAAGTGACACTTCTGCTTCTTCTCTGAGGGACAGCAACTATTACCCATTCTGCCATGAAAGAAACGAGGCAATCCAAACTGGCCATTTATTGCCTAGGTGAGGTTTTGTACAGTATCCATTTAATATCAATCTGGTGAGAGGACAAAAGTACATGGAAATTTTTGCACGGCAAATGGGTGCTGTGTTATATTGTCCCAGCTCCTGCCATGAAGAAGAACTTTGCAAAAAACTTCAACTCATTAAAAGATGCTACTTCCTTAAAGAGACTCACTGATAACTCAAAACACCATGGCACCAACTCTGCAAAGTAGTTTCAAAAATAAGCTCCGCGATGCGTAAAGTTGCCATTTGGGGGGACGAAAAAGTCCTGAAGATGGATGGTGGTGATGGTAGCACAAGAATATGAATGTATTTAACGCCTTTGAACTGCACCACTTTAAAATGTTCTTTTAATCCATACTAAAAAATAAAGGCATTCCGTATTCAGAATGAATACCATCTTTAAATACATAATATCCAACCTGAAAACCTGCAGGCTTTATTTACTGCCTAAATCAGAAGCTCTAAGTTCAAATGAGTATGAGGGGAGGCAAGGGGGGTGTTGGGCAGGTGCAGAGGGGTCGTGTCTACCAACAAATATCCAGACTTCTAATAGCAAATAGCCAGTCGTACTGGAGCTTTTTCTTCCTTGAACTGGTGAGAGACAGAAGCCAGGGAAGATCTGGGGGAGAAGGGGGGAGAATCCTCCCGCAAACAACTGAGACAGCGCGGCCGGAGGGCCGCCCCCACGCGCAGCCCCGCCGGGCCCCTGCGGCAGCCGAGTCGCTGCGGCCGTCCAGCCGCGGGCTCCGCGGTAGACGAGGGCGCAGCCTGCCCAGGGGCTGGCGCTATTAACTCCCAGGGCCTCCTGTGGCTGCGAGGCGGTGGCAGCAGCTTCGCCCGCCTCCCTCCCGCTCCCTGGCCTGCAGGTTCAATAAGGATTACATCATGGAGCAAGTATGCGGGGCAGCCTGAGAATCAAAGCCGTCACCATCCGCGGCTGGTTAACTGTACTGTTGCTGAAACACATCCTTCCCCCTCCTCTCTCCCCTCTCCCCACCCCGGCCCGCAAGCTTCTCGTACCATTAAGGATAGCATTATTGGAGAGAGGAAAATCTGATCAAAACTGTCGACCGCCAACGACAGATTTTCTATGGATTCTATAAAGGCCACCTTAACGATTTCCCTAATTAATGGATGACATCTTTGGCTGAAGGAGAGGCGATGGATTCGACTCTGTCTTCTCTTTGTTAACCTTCTAATTAACTTTCGTAGGTCACCCAGGTCTCCCAAACCTGAAAAGTGAAGAGGCCCATTGTGTGAGGAGCAGTAAACTTACTTTTTCTGCTGGGGTACTTAAAAGGGAGAGCGACTATAGGCCGAGAAAAATAACTCCATTTAAAAGCTTTGTGGCTGCAGAGAATACATAGGTCCCTCCCTTAGAAAATAATTGAAACACCTTTTATACCAATATTTCTATGCATAATAAAAACAAATTAGCAAAATGCATCTAAATTCAGCACCACTTTCAAATTACCTTTTTGGGAATGTAAGCCTCTGCAAGTCAACAAAAGAAGTTGGGTTTAGAGAGAAAATTGCAACTGCAGCAGCTATCAGCCTTTATGTGAGTGCAGGGCAAGGCCAGGGGCTTGGATACCTCAGTCACCTCCCCAAGGAAGGGCTCCAAATACACTATCCATATAGCTGAGGCTGAGCTATAGGAACTGCCTGGGGAACCCGAAGACTTTCTGCAAATGAGCAGGACTTTTTCTGGATAGAGTGGTCATTTGAGGTTCAGAAATATTTGTAATGGTCTTAGTGAAAAACAAACCACAGTGGAAACGCCAGAAAACGAGACAAACCCCCACTGTGATTGGTAAAATCAATAAACCAGAGTAATTAAAAAAAGAAAAAGAAAAGAAAGACATATACTAGTTGGAATTTTGGTTTTGGTAAATTTGCCAAATTATGCAAATGAGTTGTACGCCCCGCCTCACCTCCCGCAGCTCCTTGACACCTCTGAGAGCAAAGTAAAGGGATTCGGGAGGAAAGGGCAGGTGCTCAGCCTCAAATGGAACCAAACTGAGGTTCCTTAAAAACTAGCTTTGTTAACTTTGGGCACTCCTCTGAGATATTGAGATACTGTGCAAGGGAATGAGATTCCTAACCCAAGGACAACAGTAGCTACTTGATTATTGTTTTCTGGTTGTAAACAGAACCAGAGCTAATTATAGAAAAGTGCAAACCTTAAATGCTGTGAATGTTTTAATTATGCCTGTCCATTCATTCTTATGTGTACTCCCAAATTTCTACATAGTTCAAATTATATCATGTCTTTTGTTACCATAATACCATATCATGAGCATTTTTTTGTTCCCAAGATCCTTTTGGGGTCCTGCTCACATACCCAGATTGAAGACGGGGGCAACCTGATGGCAACTGTTCCCAGAAGCTGTCACTTGTGGGGAAACAAGTGCTTTCATGCACTGCTGGGAGGGTTTAAATTCCTACAACCTCTCTGAGGGGAAATTTGGCATTATCTATCAAAATTACAAATTTTTGTAATTTTGCTTTGATGCAGCAGTTCCTCTTTAAGAATTTTCCCTAGAGATATACTCACACATGTACAAAATGATATATGCATATGTTATTCTTTGCAGCATTGTTCACAATTGTAACAGATTAAAAACAATCTCAATGACCATCAACGGAATTAGTTAAAGAAATATAGAACATCGGGGTGGTGCCTGTAGCTCCGTGAGTAGAGCTCCAGCCACATACACTGAGACTGGTGGGTTCAAACCCAGCTCAGGCCTGCTAAAACAATGACAACTGCAACAACAACAACAACAAAAAAAAAAATAGCCAGGTGTTGTGGCAGGTGCCTGTAGTCCCAGCTACTTGGGAGGCTGAGGCAAGAGAATTGCTTAAGCCCAAGAGATTGAGGTTGCTGTGAGCTGTGATGCCACGGCACTCTACCCAGGGTGACAGCTTGAGACTCTGTCTCAAAAAAAAAAAAAAAGAAAGAAAGAAAGAAAGAAAAGAAATATAGAACATCATGGAATGGACTATTATGCCACCATAGAAAAAACAGATGAGTGTGCTCATTGTGTAACCAATTTGGAATGGTCTCCAATATAGCCTATTAGGTAAATAAACAACAAAAAGGAACAGAACACTGTATAAAGTATCCCACCATTTATAAGGAAAGGTGGGATTTCTTCCAGTAGTAGTTGTTCTTGGAGAAGAGAACTGAGTGGCTGAGGAATAGCTGTGTGAGGGAGTCTTCAGTATAATGACCCTGGGTACAGTGCCATGGCATCATATAGTTCAAACTATACTAAATATTTAAGACTTCTCAAAGTCTACCTAGATTAACAAACCCCCAAAGTGGAAAGCATACAGTCACTTTGTCTTTGAAATCATTAACACTTTTTAATGAAAATAGAATAATGCACTCTGTGATTTAATTGTTCAAAATTAAAATTCAACAAACTAAGTCTGTATAAATAAAACATCCACAGGCTTCATCAGCATGTGCATCAGGACAAATGCTTTGGGCCTTGGAACTGTGGAAATATTTCCTAACATTTGAGATGTGCCAAGAAAGAGATAAAGAAATCAAATAAGATCTTGTATTATGCAAATTCTTCTTGCTCACAGGAGTCTGATTTACTTGTATCAATCAAAGTAGTGATTCACACTTCGTGAGCTATATTAAGTGATTGAACTAAAACCTAGGGCCAATATTATTCTCTCCCCACCCCTCAGCCCAGTCTGTCAGTCTAAATGGCACTGGAAGTTATTGGGTTGAACATATAGAATTAATGTTGTTCCAGTAGTCCAACAGCAACAATTTTAAAATTCAAACTAATTTTTTTCTTTCTTTCTTTTCTTTTCTTTTTTTTTTTTTTTGGAGACAGTCTCACTCTGTCACCCTGGGTAGAGTGCTATGGTATCATAGCTCACAGCAACTTCAAACTCCTGGACTTGAGCAAGTATCCTCTTGCCTCAGCTCCCCAGTAGCTGGGACCACAAGCACCTGCTACAACACACACTAGTTTTTCTATTTTTAGTAGAGACAGGGTCTCACACTTGCAATGGCTGATCTAGAATTCCTGAGTTCAAGCAATCCACCAGCTGCTGCCTCCCAGAGTGTAAGGATTACAGGCATGAGCCACTACACCACTCCTTTTTTTTCTTCATGATGTTGTATCCTATAACAGACACTGTTAGCTGCTGCTTCAACATTAATTTTTCACCTCTTCACTGTTAGGAGAACTCCCATTTAGAAAGGTAGTAAATCTCACTTCAACTAAATCATATCCATGGAATTATCTTTTTTTTTTTTTTTTGCCTGTGATTGGTTGATTTAAGCATGTGATTCAATTCTAGGCCAATGAAATGAAAGAAAAGACACACAGAGACTTCTGGGAAGAGGGAAAGGCTCCTCTTCCACTGGACATTGTGGGATCCACATGGACTGCCCAGAATTCCAGCAGCCATCTTACTTAAATGTATAGAAAAAAATGGGCATGCTAAGATGACACAGCAGAAAGAAAGAAGTTGGATCTTAATGACAGTACTGAGCCATTATATTAAACAATTCTATAATTCCCTGAACTTGGGGATACATTGGCATGAATATAAAATGGCGTACCCACTTTGGAAATGAGTTTGGCAATTTCTCAAAAATTTAAACATAAGAGTTACCACATGATGAAGCAATTCTACTCCTAGATATATACCCAAGAAAAGAATTGAAAATGTGCATCCGTATCAAAATCTACACATGAATGATCATAGTGGCATTATTCAAGTTTGTGCCCTAAAGTAGAAACAACCTAAATATCTATCAACTGATAAACAGATAAATAAAATGTGTTATGGTCATAAAATGGAATGAACTTTGAAACATTGTTATGTGAAAGAATCTAGACACAAAAGGCTATAGTGCATAATTTCATTTATATGAAATGTCCAAAATAGGCAAACCCATAGAAAGTAAACTAGCTGGAGATGCTAGGGGCTCAGGGTAGGAAGAAGCGGGAAGTGACTGCTAATGGGTATAAAGTTTCTATTTTGTAGTGATGAAAATGTCCTAAAATTTGAGAGTGGTAGTGGACACACAACTCCAAGTATACTCAAACCACTGAACTGTACACTTTAAAAGAGTGAACATTACAATATGTGAACTATATTTCAATAAAGCTGTTATGAAAAATTAAGAAAAGAAATGCCTCTTGTAATTATAATTGTCTTAAAAGCTCCACAAATTGCCACACCACTAAGAGCCAACCTTCAGGCTCAGCACCTGTGGCTCAAAAAGCTAAGGGGCCAGCCACATACACCCGAGCTAACAGGTTCGAAACCAGCCTGAGGCCACCAAACAACAATGACGCTGCAACCTAAAAATAGCTGGGCACAGTGGCAGGCGTCTGTAGTCCCAGCTACTTGGGAGGCGGAGGCAGGAGAATCGCTTGAGCCCAGGAGTTGGAGGTTGCTCTGATGCCACGGCACTCTACCCAGGGCAACAGCTTGAGGCTCTGTCTCAAAAAAAGAAAAAAAAAAAGAACCACAACCTTCAAAAATAAATATGGCAGGTTTATTAAAGACTCTTTTTTCTCTAATTAGATATTTTTCCAGTAATTTAAGCAAAAATGAGCAAAGATTCCATCCCCCAGCAGACTGAAAGCTTCATAAGGACAGTGGCCACCTCTGTCTCTCATTGCCAGCTGAGTGTCCAGGCAGACTACACCTTATAGAACAAGTGAATAAATGGATCTTATTACCATAAGCCCTTCTGGATTTATTCTCTAAAATAGGGCTCTGTTTACCTATCTGGGAAATGGGATTAAAGCAGTAACTACCAAACCTTATAGGATGTATGTTAGGATTAAGTGAGATAATGGAGCTAAAACTTTACATATTTGTAAAATTCAATAAGGGATAGTCATTGCTATTTTATTTTAGAATTGGTATTATTACTCTATTTTAGAACTTTATGTTCACTCATCAAAAGAGGGAGAAATTTCCTACTACCTGGCATGAGCAAATCTTGAGTGATTATTTTTAAAGTATATATTTGTTCTTATTACAAAATTGAAGAAAAAAGAATTAGCAGTTTTCAGATGCTGAAACAAAAAAAAAAAAAAAAGGAAATTCCTATTAAAACACTAATGAGGGGCTGGGTGCAGGGGCTCACATCTGTAATCTTAGCACTCTGGGAGGCTGAGGCAGGAGTATCACTTGAGCTCAAGAATTTGAGACAAGCCTGAGCAAAAGCAAGACCCTGTCTCTACTAAAAATAGAAAAAATTAGCTGGGCATTGTGGTAGGTGCCCATATTCCCAGCTACTCAGGAGGCTGAGGCAGGAGTAGTCCCAGCTACTCACCTGAGCCCAGGAGTTTGAGGTTGCTGTGAGCTGGGCTGATGCCAGGGCACTGTAGCCTGGACAACAGAGTGAGACTCTGTCTCAAAAAAAAAAAAAAAAAAAAGGCCGGGCACAGTAACTCACACCTATAATCCTAGCACTCTGGGAGGCCAAGGTAAGCAGATTGCTTCAGCTCAGGAGTTGGAGACCAGCCTGAGCAAGAGCTAGACCCCATTTCTAAAAATAGCTGGGTCTTGTGGTAGGCACCTGTAATCCCAGCTACTCAGAAGGTTGATGTAAGAGAATCACTTAAGCCCAAGAGTTTGAGGTTGCTGTGAGCTGTGACACCATGGCACTCTACCAAGGGTAACAGAGTGAGACTCTGTGTCTTTAAAAAAAAAAAAAAAAAAGGAGAAAAAGAAGTGAAAAAAAGAAAGAAAAAATTAGCTGGGCATGGTGGTAGGTACCGGTAGTCCCAGCAACTCTGGAGGCTGAGGAAGAAGGATTGCTTGAACCTAGGAGTTTGAGGTTGCTTTGAGCTAGGCTGACACCATGGCACTATACCCCAGGGGACAGAGTAAGACTGTCTCAAAAAAAAAAAAAAAAAAAAATCAAACAATAACATTTTATAAATCTATGCCTGTGTGAAAAAAAATCTGAAATATCAGATTTTTGATATATGATTTAGTTTGAAACATTTGTTTCAGAATTTCTTTCTTTTTTTTTTTTTTTTTTTTGCAGTTTTGGCTGGGGCTGGGTTTGAACCCACCACCTCTGGCATATGGAGCCAGCGCCCTACTCCTTTGAGCCACAGGAGCTGCCCAGTTTCAGAATTTCTACTCTTTTTTTTCCTTAGCCACTCATTAAGTTTAAATACCGAAAGTCTTTTTGTTAACTGGTCACCTTAGCTTTCAGCCTGAATTACAAGTTTTTTCACAAGTCGTCTCCCTCATTCCCCACCCCACTGCCTTCCTTCTCCACTTATCAGTTTACAGAGTGCACCTTATTTGAGTGCAATACTTTACACTCTGCATGAAGCTTAACACATACTGGTAGGATACAGATTGAGTCAGTAATAGTTTGGGGTAGATAAGGGTGTCCTGGAGTCCCAAGTTTTGATCATCTCACAGATAGAAAAGCTGAGGTAATGGGACTTAAACAGGGCAGCTCAGGACAAGTTGGGTTTCTTTGATTTCCCCTGCTACAACACATGAAGCCCCTCCATCATGTAACACATGGACAAACATTGGACAACATATGACTGCAGCAAAATATCTCCCACATCGAGTATTAAGAGAAGGCACAAGCTTAGGGAGAAAAAAAGTGCAAGATTTTTAAGCGTATGTTTTCAGGTTTCAATGCAGGTTTTGATCATATAAATGGTCACAGGTTTCCATTAGATCAATATGCTTTCATTAGTCTTCCCGACTGCTCTTGTGAAAAAAATATGATGACCTGGGAAAAGAGGGTGGGGAGAAATGAGTAAGTGATTTACTGGAGAGATTGGAAAATGTCTGTTGGAATCAATTCTGTGTATTCACGCCATAGCATAGCTATCCCCAACCCCACAAAATTAGAACAGAGGGTAGGATAGAAAGTCTTCCAATTCCAAGCACTAACAGGGTGAGATAGACCCAAACTGGGCCAGAAATAACAGATGGCAACCTCATCATCGCATATCACCCCAGTAGCAACTTTTTCTTCTTTCTCAGTATCAGTAAGACCCACCCACGAAGGGAAGGAAGCTCCAAACAACTAAGAAAGTTGAACAGTTTTCTCTACTGAGAGGTTACATCTTATTTATGGGATGTGGTCTCTATTTTAATGGTTCACGGGGTGGGGGGCCTGTGGAGATGTAGCCTTCCCATTGCCCTCCAATTCAGTCCCTCGTTCAATTCACATTTTCTTTTCCCTCCTCCTTTACCTTTTTTATTTTTCTCCTCCTCGCCCCCTTCCATTTGTCCTTCCATTTCCCATCTCCATTTTAGTTCTTACCTCTTCTTCTCTGTCTTTTATCACATCTATATTTGGTAATATATTTAATGTTTCTAATCAAAGTGAAAAAGTCTTGATTCTGGAATTCTAACTGCTGGACCAAAGATCAGTTTCGCATTAACAATTGAAGGTG
Organism: Loris lydekkerianus; assembly: GCA_963574355.1. Classification (NCBI taxonomy): domain Eukaryota; kingdom Metazoa; phylum Chordata; class Mammalia; order Primates; family Lorisidae; genus Loris; species Loris lydekkerianus. Next base: position 44,682 of record CAUYPK010047449.1, on the reverse strand, counting down.
GTGCAGCAGCTCCTTATACCCACCCACCCACCAAACAAGGAAGCCAAATATCTAGCGAGAGATATTTCATAGAGTTTAATTCAGTATACTTGCAATTTATGTACACGCACGTTAAAGAATTTTCTGGATGTGTGCAGGGACTTTGAAGTCTCTTCTGCATGTTAATTTCTCTACTAATCCAGATGCCACTGCTGTCTGTGACATTAGAGAGGTCACTGAGCACCATCCCGATAACCCTCTAGAGAACAATGGAATGCCAGTGCAAAACCTTTTTTTTATTACCTAACCATTTAGTATTCCTTTTTTCTTTTCATGAAAAGCCAGTCAAGTCCTCAGAGGTCTTACCAAGAATACTAATTTCTTTCTAGTTCAGTCACTAGTTATCCTCTATAGAAAAACTTATGAGTGCATCTATATTCACAGATTTACACATTTCCTATCTATGTAATTACCCCCCTCTCTCTGCACCCCAAACTAATCTTTCTGGCATATACATAATTATATAGCTTAAAGAAGCGTAGCTTTTGCAGGTAAACTTGCCTTCTGATTTGAAATTGTTAAAGTTCTAACTTCAGCTAATCTGCATATAGATAATAGCGATTGGGGGGGGGGGAACAACATAGCTTTTTAAGCTGTATATTTGACAAGTAAAGTACCAGCTTAAATTGGAAGCTGGAAAAATATTTTCCTTCTGGCAAAAATGTGTGTGTAAAGGTAAAATTCATGAATTCTGGAGAAATTAATCTGACTATTAAACACTTCCACGAGCTTATGAAATTACTGTAATTGTTATTACTTGGTAAGTTTTAGTTTTGCTAGCATGAAAACCAAGTTTTTGAAACTGAACTATCTTAATTGGATATGATTCGATAGTGTATAAAACTTAGTGTTATATACTATGTGTAAGGAAAACCCCACTTGTGTTTAAAATAAAAATTCTTTAAGATATTTTAGATTCTTGCTCTATAAAATGAATTTAAAGATGCCTATGTTTCTTTAAAAGTTATTGTATGATTATTGTAGAAAACCTGAAAAAAACACAGAAGAGTATAAAGAAGAAAATCATCGATGATTGCACCACCTACATAACCATTGCTCAGACTGTCTTCCAGTCCCTTAAAAATGCATATATTTTGAAATTTGTTTTTTAGACTTTCACTCTTCCATTTTAAAGCCATTAGGTTTTTTGCTGTGGCACAGCTCAATTTTTCATGACGGGAGGGGAAAGGGCGACAAAAAGAGAGAAGGAACTCAAAGAAGAGAAGAGGCAGCCTACCAGATTCTCTTGCCTCCTTTCCCCTTGACCTCCTCCCCCAGAGGCATTCTCTAAATCTTCAGACAGAACAAAAAAGCTTTTCCAGACTGGACAAGCATTACAAGCAAGCCTACCGCTAGTCACTGTGTGGACTGTGACAGTTAGGTAACTTCTAGATATTTGTATTTCTATGACCATCTGTTTCAAGCCTTCTAAGAAAATCATGCATCATTTTTATTGTTATATATAGAAATCTTTTCAATCTTCCAAAAATACCCTTTAGCTTCTGAGTGACCATTATTCTGACCCCTGCCATGTAGTAGTCGTCACTCTCTGTAGTCAAGCTCTCTTCATATTTTTAGCATAAGCTACTTAAGAGATTTTGACAAGTTTGAATATATAACAAAGCTTTCCAGGATTGCTTGCATTATTATGGACTACAACTTCAGTGTACCCTCCCTTTCCTGTAATTCTGTTCAGAAGGCCACACTTGTCAAGACCTACAAGCACTAGGCTATGAGGACAGAACAGTCTGTCAGCTTCCTAAGATGAGGCTCCAGGTCTCCCTGGATCTCTATTTATTGAAATCTCTAAGCATGACATTATTATGCCTCTTGACCATGCTTCATTTTACCATAAGAAATTATAGTTCTGCCTTCTGTTTCCACCACTCTGATAGATTAGGTACTGTGGTGATCAATTTTATGTGTCAACTTGGCTAGGTTATAGTACCTAGTTGTTTGGTCAAATACTTGTCTAGTTGTTATTGTGAAGGTATTTTTTTAGATGGAGTTAACATTTAAAGTAGAGATTGAATAAAGCAGATTACTCTCCATAATGTGGGCAGGCCTCATCTACTCAGTTGAAGGCCTTAGAAGACTATGGTCCCTGGAAGGGGAATTAATTCTTTTTCTAGATTGTATTCAGACTCAAGACTACAATACAAAGTTTAGAGGAAATTTCTAGGCTGGCCTGCCCAACCCAACAAATTTTGGACTTGCCAGCCCCTACAATCCCATTGGCCACTTAGTTAAGATAAATCAATCTCTCTCTCTCTCTCTCTCTCTCTCTCTATATATATATATATATATATATATATATGTGTGTGTGTGTGTGTGTGTGTGCATGCATGTATATATATATGTATATATATATACACATACATACACACACATACATACACACACATACACACATATGTATGTATGTATATATATATACATATATACACACACACACACCCCTTAAATAGGAGATATTATATGTGTGTGTTTCTCTCTCTTTCTCTCTCTCTCACACACACACACACACACAAACACACACACACACACATATATGTGTTTATCCTATTTATCCTACATATTCTATAGGTTCGGTTTCTTTGGAGAATCCTTATACAGATACCCTACATGACAATCTCAATAGAAATAACTATTTTTCTTTAAGACAGAGTCTCACTCTGTTGCTCTGGGTAGACCGCCATAGAGTCATACCTCACAGTGACCTCAAACTCAAGCAATCCTCTTACCCCAGCCTCTCTCAGGTAGCTGGGACTATGGACACCTGCTGCAATGCCCAGCTAGTTTTTCTATTTTTAGAGAGATCAGGACTCACTCTTGTTCAGGCTGGTCTCAAATTCCTGAGCTGGATAAAATATTTTTAGAACACCGCCTTTTTTTTTTTTGAGACAGAGTCTCACTATGTTGCCCTTGGTAGAGTGCCGTGGTGTTACAGCTCACAGCAACCTCAAACTCTTGGGGTTAAGGTATTCTCTTGCCTCAGCCTCCCAGTAGCTGGGACTACAGGAGCCTACCACAATGCCTGGCTATTTTTTGGTTGTAGTTGTCATTGTTGTTGGGCAGGCCCAGGCTGGGTTTGAACCTGCCAGCTTCGGTGTATGTGGCTGGCACCCTAGCCGCTGAGCTACAGGCGCCAAGCTGGAGAACATCACCTTTTTTTCCTTTTTTTCCTGTTGTTCTTTTATTATTATTATTATTATTGTTAAATCATAGCTATGTACATTAGTGCAATCAAGGGGTACGATGTGCTGGTTTCATATACAATCTGAAATATTCTCATCAAACTGTTCAACGTGGCCTTCATGGCATTTTCTTAGTTATTGTATGTCCTGTTCTTCTTTTAGCTATTCTCTTGCCCTTTGCCTCCCAAGTAGCTGAGATTACAGGTGCCTGCCACAATGCCTGGCTTTTTTTTGTGTGTGAGACAGGGTTTCACTCTGGCTCACTCCTGCTCCTACTGGTCTCGAACCTCTGATCTCAGGCAATCCACCCGCCTTGGCCTTCCATAGTGCTGGGACTACAGGCATGAGCCACCATGCACGGCCTGAACACCACCTTTTTAAATGCATTGCTGGCTCAGTGCCTGTGGCTTATGTGGCTAAGGCACCAGCCACATAAACCAGAGCTGGCGGGTTTGAATCCAGCCCGGGCCCGCCAAACAACGACAACTGCAACAAAAAAATAGCCAGGCATTGTGGCCGGTGCCTGTAGTCCCAGCTACTTGGGAGGCTGAGGCAAGAGAATTGCTTAAGCCCAGGAGTTTGAGGTTGCTGTGACCTATGATGCCACAGCACTCTACGCAGGGGGACAGCTTGAGGCTCTGTCTCTAAATAAATAAATAAATAAATGCATTGCTAAGCTGCCACAAAATGAAAGGATTTTCAAATTCCCCCAAATAAAAGTAAGAACCCTGGTAGAGGCCAGGCGATGTGGCTCATGCCTACAATTCTAGCTCGCTGGGAGGCTGAGCCAGGAAGATCCCTTTACCTCAGGAGTTCAAGACCAGCCTGAGCAAGAGTAAGACTCTGCCTCTACTGAAAATAGAAAAAGTAGCCAAGTGTTGTGGCAGGCGTCTGTAGTCCCAACTACTTGGGAGGCTGAGGCAAGAGGATCGCTTGAGCCCAAGAGTTTGAGGTTGCTTGTGAGTTATGACAACAGGGCACTCTACCCAGGGCAACAGAGTAAAACTCTGTCTCAAGAAATAAAATAAAATAAAAATTAAAAAGAAAAAAGAATCCTGGTAGGTAAACAATTTCCAAAGCCTTCTTTCATTCTGAAAGTTTGTCAGACTCTGGAAACCGTAAATCTCAACTCTGAGATAATGCCTAGGGATTGTTCCAGGTGGGGAACCTGTTAGGAGAATCCTTGCATACAGCCAAAAATACAGAGGGCTCAATTTTTACACTCAATCAGTGTAAAGGTAGATATAAATAGACCTTGCTCCAAAGAGGGGTACTACAACAAGGATATTTGTCTACCTTGATGTTGATGCTGGAAGGGCAAAGGAAAAACCTCCTCTAAGAATTTATAACTACAACTAGGTCCCACACAGGTTTAAATTTTTAATCCTAGTAGCGAAGTATTTTAATATAAGTATTTAATATAAGGATCCCAAGTTGGTAGTACAACTGGGTGACTTGACTAGGATGACCAAATACATATCTCTATATAAATTAATCTTCATGCTTGACCTCCAAGAACCCCCAGATAAAGTAATAAGATAAATGAGATACTCACAGATGAAAAACATCACAAAATCTAGGAGGAAACATGGTACCATGAAGAACTAGAAAAAGCACCAGGCAACAAAAGCAGCCTCTCAAGGATATCAAATATATCAAACATTATTCATTATTCATTACAAGTGTCATGTGCTTAATGTAATAACACAGACACTTGAAAATATTATCAAGGAACAAGAAACTGTAAGAAACATCCAAGAAGATTTGAAACGGAACCAAACAGTATTTCAGAAAATGAAAAATACAATGATTCTTTTTTTTTCAATGGGTATGGGCTAGGGTTAAAAAACTGTTTAGATCCAGCAAAAGAGAGAATTAGTGAACTGGAAAATAGACAAAGACATTTTCCAGAATGTAGTCTAGAGACAAACAATTCAAAGATATTTTCCAGAATACAGTCCAAAAACAAAGAGATGGAAAATATGAAAGAGATTTTAAGAGTTACAATTCCTATTCAGAGTTCATGCCATTATGAGCAGTTAGGTTTCTGTACTTTTCTGGCAACCTAAGCCTAGGGGAGCCAAGATTATCCTCCTTTCTTTTCTTTCCAGCAGTGTTTGCTCAGCCTGAAAAATGTAACAACAACAACAAAAAGAAGAAGAAGAAGAAGGAGGAGGAGGAGGAGGAGGAGGAGGAGGAGGAGGAGGAGGAGGAGGAAGAAGAAGAAGAAGAAGAAGAAGAAGAAGAAGAAGAAGAAGAAGAAGAAAAGAAAGTTTAATTATAATCAGTTCTCCAGACACTTCTTTCCTTTAATGATGTCCATATTGGGTGACTCCAAATTTTTCTTTCTAAAAGACAGAATAATTCAAGGCTTTGAAAGTCAGCCAGAGTCGGTGATGGAAAGGCCTGGTACCAGTATTCACTCGCCCCTTTCATGGGTGGACCTTATCAAAATCACCCAGTCTGAAAACCTTCATCTGTAAAAGAGAAATAATAAGTGCTTGCGCTAGGTGTTCTTATAAGCTGGGGTCTTAAGCTTATTAATAGACAATAAACCTCTCATCAATTTTGTCTAAACCTACACATTCCTTCAGTTTGGAAGTTCATCAGCTGACTAATACTTGTATTTTTTTTTTTCTCCCCAATAATGCAGTATCTTTTTTTTTTACACCCTCACTCAACTTTTGCTGGCACGGACATGCTCAGCATTGTCACACTTGCTAATAAAGGTCAAAAACTATACTATTTTTTGGCAGGCTTTAAGAACTTTCATAATAAGCTACCATTCCTGTAGCTTATTTGAACTTGCAAAGCCATCAATAAACTAAAAGAAAGCATTCTGAGAGTTGGTGAAAAAAAATGTTGATTCCCAAATTTATCTTTGGAGAATTAAATAGACAATAAAGCAACAGCTGTTCTGGATTTCCATCAGAGATTAGTAGATAAATTCTTATTGAAATTCAAAGTTGTGACATCTTTAGATAAATATTTGCCCTTGATTTTCACAGCCTCTGATTCAACAGAAATCTGGAAAGGTTCACAGTCTGGCCCAGAGAAGATCATTTTAAATGTACAGCTTTAAAATGTGTTTGAAAAGGAGCCCAGGTTGGATGCTGCCAGCAGGCTCATTGGCTGTTGTTGCTTCCCCGCTATCAACGTCTAGGTCTCTGTCTCCAGTCATGTTGCAGCCTGTCCCTGCAGATTTGCTTCATTCCTCCTAGTGAGCCTGCCACAGATTCAATACCTGGCACTAGAACTTCCTCTCACTGTGCCTGCCCAGAGGGGTGTCAGTATGATAGGCAGACACTCCTAGAGGGACTGCACACCAAAGCCTAGCTATAAAAGACTTCAACCTCTGGGAAAGTCACTTTGCCAGCCATGGAGCACACAAGAGCCTGCAGATCCAAGAACAGAAGCCTCTTTCCCCTCCCCAAGCTTGGATAAAACCTTGGGATATCGTGTTAGCACATGGCTCCACCCAACACCTGTGTTCCCTTGCACCAGCTTATGGTCCCCATCCCACTTCCTGTTCGTTCACTTTGGAAGCCAGTCACTGAAGAATGTGGCCTTCTCACTGACCATCCGGACTGGGGTGGTCAACTGGGATTGGCAACTACTGCCAATCTAGCCTACAGCAGAGGCTTATCTGGGGAAGAACTGATTTTTATTGTTAAAGAAATTTCCTGGTCCCGTCAGTTAAAGAGCCCTCTGCACTCATTCTCCCATTTCGAGAGGAGAGAAATAACAGGAGATGAAGTCCTGGTTGCTGCCTTCTTGGTGTTCAGACAAGGTTAATCCTACATTGCGTGTGCGTGTTTAAATCACTGCCACGTCTCCAAATGCAAAGTCCGTGTCTACAGATTAATTAGATACCTTTTCACCTTTTCTCATATGTTGCCCCGGCCAGTCTATGTCATCACTGTACAGAGGGATGTCATTTTACTGTCACCGTAGTCCTCACCTGCTGATTAATTTGTAACTCTGCCGTCCCCACTTGTCTGTACGTGGAAGGCAAACCCGCTTTTGTTCCCCTCACCAGGAACGCAGTAGTTGCTCACTAACTTTCTGATGGATGCTCACCCCTCCCGAGGTCTAGAACACCAAGGGGGCGTTTCTCTTGCTCCTAAATTACTCGCGGGCACTTCCTGCAGGCCGGAGCCCTCACTCCTCACCTGGGTCCTCTGGCACCACTGGGGCCGCCCGGGGCTGCAGGTGCGGCGCGGGGAGCGCGGGGGACGCGGGGGGCGCGGGGGGCGCGGGGACGGACCGGCCGGGACAGGACTGGCAGCCGCAGCCGCCCCCGCCCCGGCCCTTCTCCTGCAGGCTCCTGTGACCCCCCCACCCCGAGCCGGCAGAGGGGGCGAAGGAACGAGCCGGGAATCTTGGCCGAGGCCCCCTCCCCCGCCTTATAAAAAAGAAATTGACTTTTGTTTGGAGTTTGTGAAAAGTGGGGCTCGGGGCCCAGTCAATGGGGCGCCCCGCGGCGCGGGCTGAGTGGAGCGAGCGCGAACCGCTCAGCCGCGGCCCCAATTAATCCGCCCTTTGTGCGGCCGCCCGGCCGCCCCCGCCGCAGCAGCACCAGCGGCCCATTGTTCGGCCTCGCCGGGCCGCGGGATTTACCCTTTTCAAACAGCCGGTTTTGTCCCGGGCAGTTCGAGCGGAAGTTTCTCACTGACAATTTGCCCCAAATAGATAGATTTGTCAGAAGCGACCTTCGGGAAGGAAGCAAAAAGCCACCGGCCCGAAGGTTGGGCCCGAGACAGGGACCCGACGTCCCACCCGCGGCCGCGCCGCCCTCCGCGCTCCCTGCCCCGCGGCCGCCGAGCCCCGGACCTGACCTCCATTTACCCATCTGTAAAATGGAGCGGCGAGGCGCTCGCAAGCCGTAAGTCCGGAGCTTTGGCTCAATTAGCATGTTCACCTCTCCTTTCCTTTCTCTCTCCCCACCTTCTTTTTTCAAACTGTAAGCAGAAAACCTGGCGAGGCCTCAGCCAGGCTCCGAAACAGCTTGGAAGGTGGGTCACGGTAACAAGTTCCGGATTGCGCACGTGCTGTTTCTCTTCTGCCCTCCGGCTCCTTCTTAACAAAGATGTCAACCGTATTAAATCACAGGTGGTGCCTTTGTAAGACCGGCTATTGTCCCCTCATAAGTCAAGATATAAAACGCTTTGTACGGAATGGCCCCAGATCTGGAGCCCTCAACTTGGGAGTCGGGCTGATTCTCCTCCACCCACCCACCAGAGCCACTCTTCCCCCCAAATGACCTCACTTAATAAGCAAAATTTAAATAGGGGGGAAAAAAACTCAACACGCACTTGATGAAAAGAATAGTTACTGATTTCTTCACACTTAATGGCAAGTATGAGTCTTTTAAAATACAGTCTCATACCAAACAGATCTGTGAATTTTAAGCAGAACTGAATTGTATTAATCAGTTGATGGGTTTCTTCATTTTCTATCTCTACGCGAGAAATACAAAGGTTGAGACTCCATAGCGTGTATTTCTATTGTACTGCAGCAATCTTTTCCCTTTAGTCCGGAAAATGTCCTGCTAGTTGCACATGAGAGAGAAATTGAGACAAAAAACCCCCCTGTTTTTGTTTATGCATCAGGTGAATACAACTTCAGCATCCTAGAGAGGAAACCCTAGGTGGTCTTTAACAAGATTTCAGTGGTTAAGAGCTACAATTTAGAGAAGATGACAATACATACACAGTGTCAATAGTATTTAAACAAACATCCCAGACAACAGAATAATGGTTATTAACTATGATGCTTTGGGCTTCTGACTAATTTCCCATGTCTGTCTACAGCCAAACAGCTGCAGGATTCCCTCCCCCCCCACACCCCCCCCCCCGCAAAAACTGTTTGTGCATCATTTTAAAAACTGCAGTTAGCAGCCATATTTTCCACAACAGAATGTCTGGGTGGAACTGAAGTGAATGGCTTAGTAATAGTTATGAAGCCAGTAGTAAGAATGTCTTTCATGCAAAAAGGACTCTAACCACTGTGCTAGAAACAGACTACTTTAGATTTTACTCTCTGAAATGTGGACAGCTGTCTGCTGCTGTATGACCTTCAGTATCGGTTTGCGAGTCTAAATAAATGGAATTCTTTAACCTTACTCACACGTGCACAAGTGTTTTCAAAATTGATTGAATTTGCAACTGTACTAAAGTACACCCCATTTGGGGCTTTGAAAATATTAAAGAAATCAGAAGAGAAGATAAGGTTATTTTGAATATTCCTTTCTTATTCTTCCAGACAAATGTTTTTAAAAATTACTTCAGTGATCAGGATATTAAAATGAGTACATTCCTGTACACCCCAAATATGCCATTTCAATTACTATTTAGCTACTGCAACTGGAAATACATGTGTTTCAGTATATAAATATGTGCAATTATGAATGCTAGGGTAATTATACATTTTTGAGGCTAATCAGAAATGCATGGACTAAAGTTGAATTGTCCCCACTATTTTCATTGTTGATATTTAATATTTATTACAAATCCACTTGTCAGTAGAAGATAGTCAAAGAATCTTGGCCTTCAAAAGAGAGCATCTAAATTGCTATTTTCTGTCTTTAGAAAAATACACATATGTTGTATATAGTGCATGTAGGCCTTTAGGATATCTCATTATTTAATGTCCTTTTCTGATAGAAATGTTAGATTTCAAATCACTGTTTCATCTATCCCAACTTCATGTCACTTACACCTGAAATTTTAGAGACTGGGAAGAAATGTCGACAGCCTACTTCCTGAGTTGTTAACTTCTACACCTGAAAGGCCAAATCCTCCTCCTCCCAGCAGGCAATCATCTTATGCCCTGAAGCATGAGATCTGATTACCCCTATCATCATCTTAGCTTGCATAGATACAGATGTTATTAACGGCTGTAGTTTATCCAACTCTTTTTTAAAACGCAGCTGCAGCATTTGACTTGAGGACCTCCTGTGAATCCCACTGGTTGACTCCGTCTTGCACAAAGCGCGTGGGGTTTGGGGGAGAGAGAAGGGAGAGGGAGGTTTGTTTTGTTTTGGAGATTTTTTTTTTTTTTTTAAATCAGACTTCCCTAAATAGCCACTCGGCATCTTTGTTAAGTGATGTGAATTCTGAAATTACTTACTAGAATAGGACAACAGAGTATGTGAGAGCCAGATTCGTTGGAAACAAAGCATTCTGGTGTGATGCTTTTCACTTTTATCAGGCAGAGATCACATAATGTGGTCCTGATATGCTTATTCATATAGTAAAGAACTGTAATTTGTTCTCAAATATGTTAGCCACATTTAAGCCAGGCTGCCCAGTTTTATGTAACAATTGTTTCTACTAGTGTTGAAACAGTAATCTGGGTAAAGCAGGTCCTAAACCTGCTGTGGAGGGGAAGCGTGTTTTTAAAATCTGATAAGCCCAAACTGGCCATCCAGGATGATCAACTGCAGTGATTAATTGCTCAATCTAAGCATTGACTTTTTCTCAGTAATCATAATTAGTGTTTCTAAGTATTCCTTTTGTAGAACAGATCATCCCTTCTACAAAACTAGAGACACCTCACAGGTTTTCTATTCCTTGGAACACAGCAAATTTTAAGTACTGAAATACTGAACTGTTGCAGAAATACTGAACCATTACTTCAAGATGCACAAAACATTGTTCTTAATTCTGTTTACTTCGCTAGTGAGTGAGTGAAATTGCCTTAATTGGAGTTTCGAGAAGCCCTTCTGGAACATGAGATATAGCTCAGTACAGTGGAATGAGTATTTCAAAGAGCACTGGACTTAGCATCGGGAGATCTGGGTTCTGGGGTTAGTCTCTGCCTCCTGATAAATGATGGAGGACAAGTTTTGTTCTAAGGGTGTCATTTTCCTCATCTGTAAGATTACCTTCTGACTTAGGTGTTTTGCGATTCTGGACTAAATGGAAGCCAAGTGTAATTCATAGAAAATTAAAAGGCTGAAGAAAGCTTGGTTTTAGAAAACCAAAGATGACCTGCATTGCTTCCCAATGTTTGGAGATCAGAGGACCTGTCCCCTTTCCCTTTGCTGGGCCTGGGCAAAGATTGAGCCCCTGAACTCAAGCTTCAGCTTTTGTTGTGAACACCATCAGGCAGGCTCATGCATACATTCCACATTTATAAAGCACCACTGTGTGCCAGAGTGCAAGGGACTTTATAAAGATGTTTCTATTTCATTATTTTAGGGCCAGAAGAATATCAAGATACAATGGAACTCTAGAAGCCTCTAATTCTCAGCCTGACCCTCGAACTGAATTTCTTCTGTTCAAGCAAGTGTGTGAATAAATCCAGAGAGACATAATTTTGTTATTTGCTAAGGAGTTAGGGGAAGGAACCCCTCACAGAAAGCATTATCGTACTGCTGTTGCTGTCAGCAGTATTTATCTTCATTCTAGTGGCAAGTGACAGGCAAAGCTTAGCAATACAGTTCTGGGAAGTATCAAGGAAAAATTCTGTAACTCAGCGCCCATTGGGTTCTAGAGCATCTGGCTCTCTTTTCTGGATTGTTTTTGGTGTTTCTTTTCTGAGTAGAGTTGGACAGGGACCAAACAACCTGTAGAGAAATCCAACAGCAGAGTCAGGAGCAAGCCTGACAAGACTATTTCTTTCATTCTGGCACTTAGCAAGTCTTTACTGGCACCTACTATGTGCTAGACACTCTGCTCCATGACCCCCTTTCTTTTTCACTCGCCATTCACTGGGTAAGCAACAGGCATCAGGTGAATTATGACTTGGAAGAAAATAAAACCCCACTTTTTCCTTCACATAAACCTATGGTTCTCAACATTCCTAATGCTGCGGCCCTTTAATATAATTCTTGGCTCGGTGCCTATAGCTCAAGCCTCTAAGGCGCCAACCACAAACACCAGAGCTGGTGAGTTCGAATCCAGACTGGACCTGCCAAACAACAATGACAACTACAACCAAAAAATAGCTGGGTATTGTGGTGGGCACCTGTAGTTCCAGCTGTTTGGGAGGCTGAGGGAAGAGAATCACTTAAGCCCAGGATTTGGAGGTTGCTGTGAGCTGTGATGCCATGGCACTCTACTCAGGGCAACAGCTTGAGGCTCTGTGTCCAAAATAATAATAATAATAATAATAATAATAATAATAATAATACAGTTCCTGTGGATCACAACCAACAGGTTGAGAACTGCTGCCATAAACAAACCAAACAAGCAAAAGCTTGTGTTAGAGTGTCCTTTGGACTCTGAACATCAAAACTCAGCCAAGCTCAACTGGTGGGTTTTTCCTGATCCTGAGTGTCCTTAACTCCGGTTGCCAGTGAAGTGAAAAGTGTTTTAAAGGAATGAAGCTCTAGAGCTAGAATGGTTTCTGAGAGGGGGGAAGGTGTCTGCTTCATAACAACTTCATCAGTTCTGCTTGCTGACAGGAAAGCTTTTCTTTTCTCCTTTGTTGTTTTAATTCAGAAGAAGGGGGGGGCAGCCAATGGAGAAAATGTCATTATTTTTAGAGAAGCTAGGAAATGACAGAGCTAGCAGTCAAGCCCAGATAGTCTGGTAATTAGAGTGGTGCTCTCTACCTCTGCCTCTCTCATACAACCTAGTTAACAGGACTCTTTTTTTAAACTGATGGGAAAGGGCACTAGCAGAAGAATGAGCTGTAATAAAAGACAGTTCTCAGGGACAGGTTTCCCCTGGTCAGAGACAAGGCCAGCTTTCCAGGTCATTCTCTGACAGCCCACCCCACTGCACCCTAGTTTAGGGTCCCTTTCATATTTTTCCACAATTTCCTATGGTTTTCCCCATAAACACTTAGGTTTTCCCTAAAACACCCTTGCCTTTTATGTGTCTGCTCCCCATGTGTGTAGACTCCAGAGAAAGGGGTCTCCTATATCCCCAGGGTCTGGCGCATAGGGTGCTCAGTATTTGATGAATGGGTGGAATGGTGGAAGGACAGAAAGACCCCTTTATCTCATGAGCCTTCTCATTATCTTATTTTTTATCTCCTGAACTAAAAGTAAATAACCTTTCATAAAAGGTATTTCCTTCTGTTTTAGGCTTGGTTTTGTGAGAACTCCATGAACACAAGAGACTAGAGAGAAGTTAAGGGCTATGTTTGGACCTGGTTAGAAGGGTTTCAGAACATCCAGGGTGTGACTCTTCACTCGTTCAAAGCTGTAAACTTATCCTGGTAACCTAAGGTCTTGACTCTGTTAAAAGGTATTCCTGAGATAGTTGGCATTTCCCCCTTATCAATCATTTCCCTGAGGAGACTGAATAAAATCTTGGAAGTTAAGGTTGAAGAGGGCCACAATCCTTTCACAAATTAACAGTCTGGAGCTCAGAGAGGTCTAGTCACTTGCCCAGAGCTACACAGCTTATTGGGACAGGCTCTACCTCCAGTGGCCTCTCAGGGAATCTGCATGTGATTTTCCTCCTTCATTTCTCCCTATGCGGCACGTGGTGTGAATCAGGAGCATGCTGGGGCTGTGGACAAGATGAAAAGTCCCAGTCTTTGCCCTACAGAGGCTTTCTTCTCTGTGCTGCGCCCTTGAGAGCTCCAAGTTTCTACACTTTAGATCTACAGTCCCTGGGCCTACAGCTCAGCAGAAGCCAGCCGGCATTAAGCTCTAGGCTTCTTTAGCACCTCGTAGGCGCCTGGGCCGCAGCCCCTCCTGCCTACACTGGAGCTTGTTGCCGCCGCTGCTACCACCTAACCAATCATGCCAGAAAGTCATCACGATGATTTCAGAACTGCATTGTGATTTATGCAAAGCGCTCAGATAATTACAGCCGAGCACGCGGAATCAGGAGGCATATGCTGCGCGTGTGCATGCACAGTGTTGTGCCTTCTGCCAGGGCTGGGCGGTTTGCAACTGTGTTGGTGGACGTCTTCTTGACACCCTTCCGGATTAGGGACGGGTAACAGGAGAGAGAGCATTCCCATTTTGATTTCGAGACAATTTGATGAGCCTCAGGATTTCCCAGAAGTTTTGGTGTATACAAATGAGCCAGCAAGGGAGGATTGTTGTAAGTAGGCGCAGAAGTAGTTGGACCCCAGGAGAGTCCTTGTCCTCTTTACCTCCAAGTCCCACCCCCACACACCACATCCGCAAAGCGGTTCATAGTTTCCTCACCACAGACCCCTAAATATTTCCACTGGAGGTAGGCCCGGGTCTAATCACCCTCCCCCAACCTGCCCTTCATCAGAGATAAATTGGTTCCATTCTTCAAGTTCTTTGTCCTTAACCCAGTGCCCCCTTCCGCGTCAGCATCTGGTTGCTGGTGGTGGTGATGGTGGTGGCAGCGACAAGTAGATTTCTGGAGGGAGCCACAACTCGAGGATCCAAAACAAGCCTAGGATCTTATTGTGTTTCTCAAACTCTGCCCGAAAAGCCCTTCCTTCTGTGGGCGCTGCGGTGCAAGGCCTCCCGCCGGGTGGTTACGCAGTGTCTGCCAACTTTGCTGTCAAAAAATGTTCATTTCTCATTCCTTCCGCTCAAAACACCCTAAGATTCATGGCCTTGCCCATGGTCTCAATGTGACGAGAAACCGTAGTCCTTCTTTATACTCTTTCCCGGTGTGCCCCGCTCGCCCCACCCCGCTGCTCTGGGCGAGACTCGGGTTCTAGTGCGTGCTCAGAGCTACCCCGAGCTCCAGGCCCAGCCGGGGAAAGTTGCAGTCACGTGCTGCAGCAGCCCAGCGAGCTCACAGCCCGCTCCCCTAGGGACGCCGGGGCAGAGGACCTGCTGCGCCCTCCAAGGCATCTGGAACAGCAGCACTAACGCAAACTCTGATCGAAAGCCGGAGTTGACACCGAGTCTGGATAGAGTGGGGCTAGGGATGGGCGGGCAGTATTGCGGAGCGAGGGCCACTGCTTCGCTCGTCGGAGCACCAGCGGAGGGCGCGAGGTGTGACCTCTGACCTCCGGCCGGGCCCACGCCCGGAGGAGAGAGTGGCAAGCTCTTGTTCGACAAGTTCAAGCTGCCGAGAGAGCTTAAATAGAATTAATCTCTTAGAGATTGGGGATCATCGCTCCCTCGGCATGCGCTCTCCCAGCGCGGCGCAGAGACCAAGGCAGAGAGAGCTCCGGGACCGCGGGAAGGCGAGCGGGATGGGCGGGTGTGGGGCGGCTCTGCGCAATCCCGCGGCCGGGAGGGCGGGAGCGGCGCTGGCCGCAGGCGGCGAGCCGCGGCTGAGCAGGAAAGCTTTGCCCCCGCCCCCCGTGCAAAATAATGGAGACCACAGGAGCTTCGCCCAGCTCCGGATGGGCCGGCTTTGCTTGGAGAAGCTGGCGGCGCCCTCCCCTCGGCTGGTGCCCAAACCGACCATGAGAAGGCCGCAGGAATGCGGAACCTCCGGAAGACCCCATCCCAGGCCCTAAGTCTGCACACCGCGTCCTCAGCTCAGAGTCTCCGTAGATAGTTGCAAAATGAATAAATTACTCACCTCGGGCCAGATCCAAGTTTTACCCAACAGAAGGGGCACGGGACCAAGAATGAACTCACATGGCCACGTCCGGCACGCACAGTCATACACAAACACCCAGCTACCCAATTTCTTCCTCGAATCTGTCTGGCACTCTGGAGGGGGTTAGGGGGGAGGTGAAGCATTTTGAGAAAGCCCCATCAGCCCTCCCCTTCCCTTTTTGCCATGAAATATAATAATTCATTTTTATTACGAGCCGCACCATCCTCACCATCACGCACGCACAGAGCCACACTCCCATATTCACACTTTCTAACTCGTCAGCTCCCAGAGCGCCTGCATTTTCTTTGGGAGCCGCTTGGAGGTTCATTAATATCATTAGCATTTAACCCCCTCCCTCTTCCCATCCCCTCCCCGCACATGGCTGACGTCAGACCCCGCCAGGAGTTGGGGGAAAAGCTAAGTGGGCCAGGGACGCCCTATTCCCCTCCCAGCGGCTGCCTGTCAGAGCGCTTCTGGAGATATTACAGGGGACCCAGCCCGCAGCCACAGGCACAAAGTCACGGGGTAATGAACTTCGGGGACCCTTTGCCGCTGCGTGCGCGGCTCTCCCCGGAAACCGAGACCTTGCCGCCTCTTCCCTCGGAGGATTTCCCAGCAATCTAGTTTCCCACTCCGCGCTCGGGTTCCGGCGGCGCGGAGCCCATCTACCTCTGAGACTGCGGTTGTGTTTCCCTCTTCCCTTGGAAGACCGGCGGTCTGTAGAAATCTGCCCACACTCTACATTCCTATGTAGAGGGGAGAGGTTGAAGACTGAGTGACAGGGATGGAGAAAGAGAGGGATTTTCCCCTAATCGCTCCGTAGGAATACCATTTTAGCCTCTTCATCTCTGTCCTTCAACATCCCTCTCTCGCTGTCCTCCCTTCTTCCTCGGTCTGCCTGTCCATCACTCCATCTGTCCCTGCGTGTGTCCACACCAAGCAGCATTCCCAGCAGCTGCAGTTTTGCAAGAGCCGGGAAGAAACTTAAGAATGCTTAAATTTCCACTGTGGAACGAATTCTGAGCGCCCAGGGAGCATCGCAGCGAGCCACTGACACCCACCTGTCCGGCCCGGGAGCCTCGCAGGCTGGAGGGCAGCTGGAGAGCGGCAGCGCCCGGCGGCGAGGCGGGCGCTGCCGGCCGGGACTCAGGCAGCGCCCACCAACCGCTCCGTCCCGGGACAGCCAGCATGAGCAAGCCGGCAGGATCAACAAGTGGGTACCTCTCTGGCGGCCGCGGGGCCTAGGTGCGCAGCCTGGGGCAGGCGAGCGGGAGGCCGGGAGGTCCTGCCCGGGAGAGGGACTTCAACGGGCGTGTGAGCTTTGGCCCAGCGCCTTGAAGACCGTGAGTCGGAGCGTTTCGTGGTGAGGGGAGAGCAATTTCGTTGCCTCTGTGTTGCTCGATCCCCGCTCTCTTTCTGGTGTGGTGGGAAGGTTGAGGCCAGCGCAGCCCACCAGTCGGGCGAGTTGCCTCCATTTAGCCGCCAGGTGCTGTGCGGGTGGGGCCACGGGGGCGGGAACTGGGCCTCGGCTCCAGGCGGCAGCACAATAAACACACTAGCTCAAAAGTCCGAGCTCCAGCGCGCAAAAGCAACTCTGCAAAGCGGATTTTGAATGGAATGCTTTGCACCCCGTTTCTAGCTATTTCAAATAATCCTGCAAACTGGGAAGCAGAAACAATTTAAAAGTCACATTTTCCTTAATCCTAAATCCGCGTAGGTCATAACTGGGGAATTTAAAGTATGGCGAACTACTCTAGCAAAGAGAGGACCAAATCCCTAATCCCAAGGACTTTTCGAGCCGGAGCTCAGCAGAGGCAGGAGTGAGCGGCCTGCTCCCTCAGTGCGCCTCTCTCCTTCCTCGAACTTCCTGAGCTGATGCCTTTCCTACCCCTCGCCAAGCCGCGGCTGACCTCTAACCACCCCCCACCCCGACGGAGAGGTGCGGTGCTGCGAGTGTGTGCGATGGTATTTGCGTGCGCGGTGCCTGCGGAACCCGAGAATGTGCAGGCCTGAGCTGGCGTGGAGCAGACTCGGCCGCCGTTCTAGGATTTTTCCCCGGGCATTTCAGCTCCCTCCTTCCCGTGGCCAAAGGCTGCGATTCCGGGGTCCAGGGCGGAGGGCAGCCGCTGCCGCAGTCCCCACGCCCCAGAGTTCTCCCGCCACCCGCCTTGTTTTCGCCTATAGCATTTTTGGCGCTATGTGCGTTCCTTCTCTCCTCCTCCCTCTCACTGATCCTCATTGTCCTGAGTCTTAGAAAGTTGGGAGAATCAGAGATACTTCTGAGGACTGATAATGAAGTCTCACTTAAGTGGGATGCAATTCCCGCCCCTTGCCCGCCTTCCCCCACCGCTAAGAAGGAGGTTGTGTTTCACGTTGCCCATTTGTTTTGGTTTGGTGTTGCCGTGTAAAAAATTAAAGCAGAATGAACGAGAGCAAAGACAGAAAAAGAGAAATGTTTAGAGTTGGGGCAAAGGGAGGAAAGAAGGAGCCTTAACCATGGCCAGACCCTTCCTTTCCTGGTACTGGCGGTTCCCTTTAGCCTGGGCCTACCCTGGTCCTCGCAATTTGACTCTCTGGGAAGCGAGGCGAGCTGGCTTTCTGTTGCCGCGTATGAATGTCCTTCCTGGGGGGGGGGGGCACAGAAGGAGTCCTTTCCTGTTGCTTTCCCGAGCATCCACTACAAAAACCGAATTGAGTGGGCCTACTCAGGCCTCCTGGCTCGTTTACCCTGGGACAGGCCCTCGCCCTGGAGGTAAGGAGCCTCTGGCTCCTTCGCCCTCTTCGGGCTGCAGAGACCCCAGGGCTGGAAAGTGAAGGGATGGGCGGGGAACACTGCATGCCTGGGGCTGCACTGAGCTCTGTGGGCTAGGACACGGACGACTCGGAATTGGGGGAGAGAAAGATTAGTGGGCACAATAAGGAAACTTTGGAGCTTTTCAACTTCCCCAAATCCTGGGCTCAGCCTTGGAAGTCCGGAGCCTCGGCTCAGGTCTGCCCGCCACTGCGGAGGTCTCTGTCACCCAGCAGGACAGCTGCCCCCGCCCGCGCTGCCGCTGCATCCAGGCCCCCTGGAGATCGGTGGGTGCAGCAGACCCGAAACCTGCCGCCCTCTGGCCCTGGGCGGCAAGGAGGTCGGCGCGCAGCAGGCTGGCTCAGGACTGGGCCAGAAGCAAGGTCTGCAGCCCCAGCCTTGCCTGGCTTCGCCTGGCTGGAGAGCAGAACGATGTCACCCGCCTGGGTGGTAACAAGACCCTGGGCAGTCACCCCTGCAGCTCAGACTAACTTCTTTCAACAGCCCCTGATGGTAATTACAGTAATCGAAGCTGCCATATATCTTTAGGCAATTATGACACACAAAAAGCCCCGAGGGGACCCCCTGGCGAGGGAAGTTAAGAACGGTTTTCCAGCTTCAGGAAACTCCAGCTCGCCTCACGTCGGAGCTCGCTCGGCTTGCTAAATGAGAGGAGCTTTGCAACGGGGTCAACCAGCTTGTCTCGTGACCCCAAGTCACCTCAACGTGGCTGGGTGGCGGAGTCTGAGGCACAGACCCGCTATGCCCTGGAATTTTCGCGTCCCTCCCTCCTGTGCCCCGCCCCAGCCTGGTTGCCGGTCTTTAATCTGCTCCGGGAGCCCCGACTCCGAGGTCTGCCCGAGGATGAGCCCACCCGGGGTCAGTGGCGGCCTAAGGGCGCGACAGTCCCGGAAGCCTGGCCCTGGGAGTCCGAGGAAAGTCATCCACCCTGTTCTGGGTCTTCCCTCCGTTCTCATGGGGTTCTCCAGAGATGCGTGTCATGGGTCTCGTGTCCCGATGGAAAGTGGAGGCGAGAGACCCCTCCACTACTCCTCCCACAAGCTTATAATGGCATCAGCTATACTGCCATGGGGAAGAGGACAGCTGGGGCTGCAGTATTGCTTGGGCTTCAATCCTGGACCCAGTGCGGCCAGAGAGCTGTGTTATGCAGAGGAAGATGGTTGCAAATACCAAAACCAAGTTTACTGCTTCCGGAGTGAATGTCGTTAGGAGAGCTCCAGTCCATCCTGACTCCTGGGTGACCCTAAGTTCTGTTGGGCTCAGTGACAGGCCGGAGGGGTGGAGGACAAGACCCAACGTGGCCTCTCCTGGCTCTTTCCAGCCCCTCCTTCCCAAAACTTAGTGCCCCCTCCCTCCCTGCGGGAGAGGGGGCGCCTAGCTGGTGGCCTCCTCGCCGCGCGCCTCCCCTGCCCGCCTTTGTCGTCGTCCGAATTCCCATGCTACTCTTTTTGACGGGTCACTGGTAGCTCTATAGGCAGGTGCTGCGGCGGAGTTGTAATTACCCGAGCCGAGCCTGGTCGTTACCGAACACTCCCACCCAGCACGGCCGCCCGCCTAGTCCCCCCCTCCACCTGAGGCCGAGACCGGCCCGGGGTGCTAGCCAGCCAGCCCTTACGGCTCCTCGGAGTCCTGCAACAAGGTTCCACCTCTGCAGTCTCCCGGGCCCTTCCGGCGCCTCCTCTCACCTCCCCCACGCCCCTGGACAACAGTAATTGTCACCCCTGCCTCTCCACACCCTAACCTAATCTCACTCCGCATCTCAAATGTTCTCGGGAGCAGCTGTGGAGTTTCAAAAAGGCCTGAGGCCGCCGGGCCCAGGCTGGAGGCCTTCGGTTGGAAAGCTACGGGAAAATCAAGTGTTAATAAGTTAATTGCTATTAACTATTATTATTAAAAAATAAAGGTTAATAAAGTTAACACTTTAATACCCCCTTTGCTTTGGGGAAGGTAGCATTTCTAAGTCCCTAAAAACTGCTTCAGGCGCTTGTTGGACTCTTGAACCTTAGAGAAAAATAATTCCTCCTTTTTTGAATGTTTGCATATTATCCTCTCCCTGACACTCCTCCCAGGTGCGAGGCCACTGAGACTTAGAGGGAATTCCTGGGAAAGTTCTCTTGAGTTGGGGTCCCGAGGGTGGAGTGAAACAGCTTAGAGAAATCAGTCAGATCCCTTTAAAAAAAAAAAAAAAATCAGCCTCCCAGGGCGGCAGGGAAAGCAGGAGGAAAAGACCCGCAGAGGACCAAGTGTGAAGAGGCCTCTCACTTCCCACACTAACCCGCTCAGAATGGACGACTCACGCTCCTCTCTCCTCGCTGGCCTAGCCCAGTGCTACTTTGGGGAGAAAATGATTTTTTCCTAAAAGAAAGAATTTCTCAAAAGCGATTCACCAGGCGTTTTTTTAAATAGGTAAAGGGAAAGTTGGGCAATTACCACTACCCTTATTATCATTAATAATCCGAGTATTAGCATTACAATAATAATCCTAATAATAACAACCGCCCAGCGCAAAGCTCAGAGAAAACTCGATTGCCTTCCAGCTGCCATCCCTAGTTCCAGCCGTGTTTGTTTTTCTTCTTTTCTCTTTTACATTTCAAGTTTGTCTCCTCGCGAGCTCACTAACAACTTTCTCTGTTAAATGCAAGAGCGAAGGAGGGAGGAGGCCAAACTTTCCGCGGAGCAGAAAGGCAGCGACGGGCCGCGCTACCGCCCCGGCCTGCTGTAATCTTTTATTCCAAAATGGGTCTCGGCGATTAGAGGAGACCCAAATACATGTAGCGGTGCATGAATAATGCTCATTGTAGGAAACTGACACTTGCTCAAGGAAAAAAAGTTTGGCTATAAAATCACTTCATTATTTGCTTTTACCGCAGCTTCGGTGCTAATCCCTTCAGAGGTCAGATTGCTTAGTCTCCCTCTCTCTTTCCTTCCCTCTGCTCCCTCCCCCCCTTCCCTGTATTTCTTGCGATTTCAGGCCGCATTTTAGATATCCCCTGCAAAGTGTGTGGCGACCGCAGCTCGGGGAAACACTACGGAGTCTACGCCTGCGACGGCTGCTCGGGATTTTTCAAACGGAGTATTCGAAGGAATAGGACTTATGTCTGCAAATCTGGAAACCAGGTACCTTAGCCTGGGCTACAGTGCCCAGGTCCCCTCGGCTGCCTCTTCCCTGCTTTATTTGCGCCAAGGTCTCCTCTGAGTTTCCCCACCACCCCCTGCTGTTGAGCAGAGACTAGGCCCTGACCTCTCCCCTCCATCCTGTCTCAACTCTGGCTGGGAGAAGACTGGGAGAGGTAAGGGAAGACAGGCCAGTTTGCAGGGGAAGTCTGAACTGCCAGAGCCGCCCTGCTCTTTTTTTTTTTTTTTTTTTTAACTCCTCTGACAGATTTGACCCCGGGTAAGGCCCACACCCAGTGGCTATAAAGCTGGCACAGGGGACTTGAGGAACTTTAGAATCTAAATAGCAAGTACCAAGCAGGAGAAAGTGCTATGTTATTTTGGGTGTCTATCCCTACCCCCGTTTCTAGCACCATCCAAGCTCAGTCCCCTAACTACTGCCTACCTAGGATAGAAGGCAGAAGTAAAAGGCACATAGGGCATCTGAGTCAAGGTCACTATCATCTTTAGCTGAAATCCAAAGTGAGTGTTGGCCTCTCTGGAAGCAAGAGACCATTCTCTGTGAGGGGCTGTTCCTTTCAACTCCAGAGAAGCAGGGCTGCTCTGGAAGTATACATGGTGCACCCATGTGACTTTAGCTGGGCTTTTGTCACAAAAGGGCTGGGTGAAGAAGAAGAGAAGGCTGGAAAGGAAGGTACCACTGGGATCCTCTCCAAGCTTCCTATATATTTTTCCTTCTTCTATGCTTAGAAGATGTGCCCAGTTTGTTATGCTTTGGTCTTCAGCAGACAGACCTGTGTCAAAGAGACAGAGGGGTCAGGGCCTGGGCTATGTGATCCAGACCTTCCAGAGTGAGCAGAATCCCTCAGTTTGGAGCTCAGTAGTAGGCTTATGTTCACCTAGGAGATTAACTTTTCAGTTCCATGCTTTTCCCATTCCTTAGCCAGGAGGCCTCTGTGCAAATCCTCAGCACAGAGGCCTCCACCATCACTCCTGGGAAAACCCCAGGGTGTGCAGTAAAACACTTTCATTAAATAAATATATGATACATACACATATGCATACACTGTCTACTTATCTGGTGCTAATGAATTATTCTGATATCCTTTTCTGAGGTCATGTCTGCTCAAATCAATTTTTGATAGATTTGAATTAATAGCAAAAGCAAGAAGACATTTGGATTTGAGTAAGTTATTCCGAACTCTCTAGCACTGTTACCTGTTTGAGTACTCAGACCTGTATGAGTTTCTAGTTTCACTATATAGACACACTATACATACACAGGACTGTCTCCTAATAGTTCCACAGGATTATGGGTTAACTGTGAGTTGTCAGATTTGAGCAGGCTTCAACTTAGATTGTCTTTTACTTTTATGCAATGCACAGAATTGGGGAATCAAAATATCAGATATTATGCTTATATTTTAAAATGGGATGGCTATGAATTCAAACACATTGATATCAGTCCAAGTGCTTGTAAAGGAGCAATAATAGACTCATCAGACTGGTGTTCCTCTCCTTGCAAAGAGAATAAATGCTCAGAGCTGAGGCTCTCATCCTTTTCTCAGGTACCAGATATTTATATACATTTGGTCTGATTTGAAGACACACTTAAGAACTAATGAAGGCTTCCATTTTGCATTTGCATGTTTATCAGAATACTGGAAAGATCACATTTGAAGAAAGGCATATGATTATATTTAGTAAGTTTTAAAAACCTTTTTACATTGAATTATTACATTGGCCAGCAAAGATGCCCTGAAGAATTCACTTCAGAACAAAAAATTATTTCCTTTCTCTCTTTGATTCTAAAGTTAGCCAAATAATATTTTCACTTATCATTAACAATAATGAGGACATTTAGAAATGGTTATGAAACTCTGTCCCACTGTAATTTTAAATACATCAACATATTTTAAATTGGAGGGGTGTGATTTCATAAAACTTTTATTCTAGTGTGTAATTTTCCCCTAAAGGATATTTTTTTGGGGGGGGGGGGAGGAGATAGTACTTACAGAGTATATAAATTTTTGAGACTATGAAGCAAAATATAAATACATTTATTTATTATCTTGCCACTATAAATGTAACAGTAACAACTTATATAAAAGGGCAGAGCATCAAACTCCATAGATATTTTCTGTGCATACAACTTACAGCATATGTGACTATGTATCTGTGTATATGTTCCCTCAGTAATGACACCTAGTGCTGAATAAACTGTAAAAGAAACTTCATCTGTAGATTTCTTCTTTTAATGGCCAATATTTTTTCAGAAACTTGCATTAGGTAAAATATGTATTTGCTCATGGATCTCAGATATATACTTCTAAAGAAGTGACAACATTTTTATTGTACCAATAATCTGTTCATGTTATTTCGTCAGACGGTGTGTCACATTATCTTCCTGGTCATATTTACATAGTGGGCATTTTTAGCTTTTTCCCAGGCCTTGGGCTCTTCCCTACCCACCCGCACCTTTTGGAGGTCTTGCCCGCCTAACCACTCTGACTTTGGCCTGGTCTTCCAGGAATGGCTGTATTTCCATGAAGCTGGGTTGCCGCTAGTCTTTAAGCTTAGATGGTTATAGGGATGGCTTCAAATACAAAAGGAAACGCGAGGCAACAGGAGAGTGAAGAATAAATGGGAGAGATTTATCTGACGGGTAAATGGGCACGTGCAGACAGTAACATACAGAGTAGACTCAAGTACTCAGAGAGGAAAGAGCAATCGGCGAGAAGGGGCGTGGCGTGGCGTGGACGCTGACCCGCAAGTCTGCGGCCAACAGAGCTCAGAGGCCTCCGACTCTGGGGCTGGATCGCTGTCTTAGGTCCTGAAAAGTCTGATCCCTGCTCCACCACTCCGCGACTGGCGGAAGTCCCCCTAGCGACCTTCTCCCCGCGCTTGGGGATCCAGCAAACCTGGCGCTCTGATCCTTCACCCGCTTGGAGAACTTTTTCTTTTCTTTTTTCTTTTCTTTTCTTTTTCTTTCTTTTTTTTTTTTTTTTGCAGTTTTTGCCCGGGGCTGGGCTTGAACCCACCACCTCCAGCATATGGGTCCGACGCCCTACCCCCTTGAGCCACGGGCGCCACCCCTGGAGGACTTTTTCTTGTGTGTTTCCGCGGGGTGGGGGGCTGGTCCTCTGGCAGTGGCATCTCCTTCTCTACTTGGCCCTGCTAGTGCCCAAGGCCCTGGCGTTTCGCTGACCCAGGCTCGCCGCTCCAGGGGTTTGCTTGTAAAGGGTTTGCGGCCCCTCCCCCACGCCGCTGCCCCCGCGGGCCGCGAGCTTGGAGTCTGCAGCCTAAAGGCCCCGGGGGGCCGCTGACCTCCTGCGCTCTGTTCCAGGGAGGCTGCCCGGTGGACAAGACACACAGAAACCAGTGCAGAGCCTGTCGGCTGAAGAAGTGTTTGGAAGTCAACATGAACAAGGATGGTAATCAGTACATCCCTTTATTCCTCTAATGTTGATTGAGTAGTAAGTAAATTACACGTACGGAAAATACATAGCACTCCTATGCATGTAAATCATCTCTCCAGCGGCTCTTTCCATATACTGAGATTTGGATTCCGGCTTTCAGGTGTATCCTTCCGGCCTCTCGGCATGATCCCGCTGGGACTCCATGAACTCCCTAGGGCAAAGCCAACGCCCACCTCAGAAGTTTGCGCCCCTAAAACCACCCCCACTATCCTAATCCCTCTTCTCGCCTCTTTGCAGCTCTTCCTGGCCAAGTCTCAGCCTGTTAGCCTCTCTAGGATCTAGAAGCCTGCAGTCTCCCTGGGAGGAGATCTTGGGGTCTGGAAGACAAGGGCGTGTTGGAGGAGGGAGGGCATAGACTTGAAAATGATGAATTTCGAGCCATTGTTTGCAAAGTCACCAAGATGTGAAGATCAGTACGCCTACTGGGCCCATCTGGGCTTTTCCGGGGTCGGTTGTACATAAAAGAGAGAAAAGGGCTGGAGAGGCCGGTGACGCCTTTGGGTGCCTGGGACACCTACCCCTCGTGCAGCGGGAACTAGGTCCGGCCGTTAAGCGCACGCTGCGTGCCCAGTCGCCGCCTGGCGGGGGCGCCCCAGCCCAGGCGGGAGCGGGAGTCACAGGCTGGAGGGCGCCGCGGGCCCAGGACAGCTCGCGCGGTGGGCTTTGCTATGCAGGGGCCCAGGCCAGGCGGCGGATCCTGGAGGTACCACGTCTATCAGAGAGAGCTCCTTCCTCCACAGCGCAAGAAGCAGGACGGAGCGTCCAACCTGTTGAGTTTGTGTATTGACAAGTTGTCAAGCTCAGCGGGCGGAAGGTTGCTCTGAATTAATTTGTTCATTTAAACTGTTGGTGGTAATAGTCACATCTCCCCTGCTTTCCTTCATCACACTTGGGAGACAGTCTTTCCCTTGTCCCATCCCCCAACGTCTCCAGGCCTCGGATTCTTTTCTCCTGGGTCTCTGGGGCCAAATGCCATTTCTGTGGGGGCGAGGGCTGGGGGTTGGGAGCAGTCGATGTTGGACAGAAGTGGGAAAGTCTGGGCAGAGACGACCTGCCAAGAGTGCCTGATGCTCCCTCTCCCACTTAGAGGGGGGCGAGTATACCTAGCTTCTCCCGCTCAGAGGGACTGGGGAGGAAACTGGAGTCTTGCTCAAGGTTCTGCCATTATCGTGGCACTTTGGATGAACACAGGCTCCTCCTCTTCTCAGCCCCAGCTCTCCAATCTCTACAGCGTGGAGGTTGGTTCGAGGATCTCAGAGCGCCTTCCACTCTCCCATTCTCGCTCCCTCCCTTTCTTTACCTGTTGGGCGATCTTGGCTGCCCAGACGTGGCATCGGGCCCAGGGTCAGTGCAGTGGCTTGGTGTTGTGGCCTCTCCGATCACGGGTGTGCATCCATCTGTCTGTCTCTGCAGCGGTGCAGCACGAGCGGGGTCCTCGGACTTCCACCATCCGCAAGCAGGTGGCCCTCTACTTCCGAGGGCACAAGGAGGAGGACGGGGCGGCCGCGCACTTCCCTTCGGCGGCGCTACCCGCGCCCGCCTTCTTCACCGCGGTGACACAACTGGAGCCACACAGCCTGGAGCTGGCCGCAGTGTCTGCCACCCCCGAGCGGCAGACCCTGGTGAGCCTGGCTCAGCCCACACCCAAGGTCAGTGGCCTTGCGGGCCCCAGGTAGACTCGTTCCGATCGAAAGGGGGACAGGGACGCATCCAGTCTTTCGAGCTGTGACTGGGATTGAACAAAAGACAGAGGGACCTCCTGGGTGCTCCAGCCCTCATGCTCGCCCCTGTTGAGTGATGGATGTTCAAACTGCAGTTAGGGTCAACCTCTGAGTGGCCACAGATGTGGACTTCTGCTCTCATCCCCCAGGAATTCCCTTTCAGCTGTTCGGGGGTGGAGCCCACGAGCCTGTAGGCAGCACCCACTGGTGACTGGTGGTGGGTGGAGCCCTAGCTTAAGCCCACAGGGCAGCTTCAGGAGTCCTGGGAGGCCAGAAGAACGTTTGTTTTTAAGGGAAAGAAGCTGGCTGCAGCTGGAGGAAGAGCCCCAGAATTGCAAATCTCGGCATCTATAACCTTGGGCAAAGCGATGGATACGAGAGAGAAATGTGGAGCTCATACTGTTAAGATAGTTTGAAAACTTTGAGTTCATTTTCCATCTTCCCCTCAATCACCTCTAAGCCAGGTGAATTTACACCAGGATTGAATCCCTGCTAGCAGGGCCATAGCCTGCACCACCTGGAAAGGCTGCCACCTAGGGACCACCCTCCAGGCCTCCTGCTCATACCTACTCAAAGCTCTGCTCCAGGGCCTAGGATCTTCCCCAGTGGAGGGCCAGCTGCAGCCCCACTCTGCAGGGAAGCCAAACACCTGGGCACATGCAAACGCACAATATTTAATATTGCTTTCTTACCCTTGATGTGTATAATAAGCTTGGGAAAGTAGTGTTATGAATATGTTGTCAGTTATGAATGGGAATGCTCTGTGAATGATTAAGATGTCTAATTGAAATATTTCCATAATATACTAATCCTTTCTAAAAATACTCATATGCATATTTGTGTTGGGATGCCTATTAATTTATACTTTTTTCACATCTATTTTTATTTACACAAACGCAAGCAGCTCTTGTCTAAATTGGGAGCCAGGCCTGGCACTTGGCTCAGCCCAAGGAAAATTTGCTGCAGGGGATAGAAAAGCCAGAGGCCCCTCTAGAAGGGAAAGGCTCCCAAAGAGTGGAAACCAACTTCCCCCAACAAGTATTACATCCCAGACTCTGTAGATGTTTTGTTTTTTACTCACCGATGGCAACTGTGCATTTAAGCAGAACATCCAAATTCCTTTTTTATCCCTTTCCTTGTCTTAATTAGAAATTAAAAGTTTGGCTCCTCTTTCAAAGCTGTGATTTACTCAATTCCAAGTGCCTCTCTTTCTTCCCCTTTCAGTACCCCCATGAAGTGAATGGAACCCCAATGTATCTCTATGAAGTGGCCACAGAGTCAGTGTGTGAATCAGCTGCCAGGCTTCTCTTTATGAGCATCAAGTGGGCTAAAAGTGTGCCAGCTTTCTCCACACTGTCTTTGCAAGACCAGGTATGACCACCAGGACACTGAGGTCTTGGGAGTAAAGGGTTTGGGAAAGAAATAACAGTGTTCAGTCTCGTTCGTAGAAGGCCATGGCCTCTGGATAAATCACCAAGGCAAAGCAAGCATCTGTTCTTAACAGCAATGAGGAAACTTTTTATTAGCTTCTCTTTATGGGTTCAAAATATCTACCTATGTAATCCTTAGTAAGAAATGTAATTACGTTATTTCAGGGAAGCTGGAGCTGGTCTGTGAAAAGAATACACACAAGAACATCATCTTTTTATTTTTGTGGTTTAATTGAAATGTCAAATTTAATCTTAAATTTTAAAATGGTTTTTAAAACTTAATAAAACAATGTTTCTGAGAATATTGGAAATGGGAGAAATAGAAGGTGATAAGAGTCTCTCATGAGATTTTTGGAACTTGTTTCTTTATTTTATATTCTCAGCTTTATATATCCACTGCAATACTCAGTTTTGGCCATTTATTTCTCAGTATGTAGTATCAAAGGTGCAGGCTGGGCTCTCCCTTTATTCCTTATGTGCTTTTAGAGGTTTTGCAAACAAACAGGTAGTTTGCATAATTCTGTGGTTGTAAATGACATTCAGAGGAGGGAAAGTGCATGCAGCTAAAAACTGCATTGTATCAAAACCCAGAAGTTTTGTTGTTGGGAAAACCGGAAATGGCTTCTGCCGTAGTTTTTTTTCTAACCCTAAAGGAAGGAAAGAAAATGGAATGTTTGCAACCATTGGCCATTTACCAGTGTATTTGTGGAAATTAATGACAAATTTCCCAAAAGGTTGAAAAGTAGTTCTAAAAGCCAAAGATGTATTTCTTCAATTCATTTCATACCTAATTAAATTATAATAGAGCCCCTTAATGTAATATATCTTTCTTACAGAAAGACCCAGCAGTGTGTTAAAAACATTTAATCTTCTAGCATGAGATGTCATTTTTTTTCATGGCCTGAACTTTCAAATATGGCCAGAATTAGAGATTGTTTACCTTGCATTTTAAAATTATTTCCTGTACTTAGTGTGATAAAACTAAAAATAAAGCATTTTGAAAAATTAAGCCTTTTGGTCTAATTGTGATTTTGGTTATAAGCCTTTATGATTCAGCTCTTAGCTTCCCAAAAGAAATTCTTTCACATAAATAATTTAGAATGAGCTGGGTTTTGAGAGGTTAAAAAAAATTTTTTTTTTTTTTTAGTAGTGAGGTTCTCTCTTTGTCCTGGTTGGCTCTGATCATTTGCACTGTGTATGTGTATTGTGTGTGTGTAAATTGGCTATTTTTTCCCTCTAAACAAGTATTTGTATACTCTTAAATCCAAACAAAATTGACTTACCATCTGCCACTTAGCCCTTGGGTAGAAATCCTTTGACAAGAAGCAAACTGCAGTGAAGTGGAATCTGGTATATTAATCTGGAAAAGGAGACAGATTTTTATTTTAAATATTCAGGAGCACATTTTATTAGACTAAAAACGGCAAGCACCTTGATGCTGTCCACTTATGAGTCTCAGAAAAATAGACAGTGAGATGAGTTAAACTCAGCAAACCCCGATTAACATAATTACACCCTGATTTTCCCTAAAGGCCTCTTGGGAATTAGTGGTGTGTGTGTGTGTGTGTGTGTGTGTGTGTGTGTGTGTGTCCCTCCCTCTCTCCCCACCCCCACCACCCGCAGCCCAGCCCCCTCCGCCCTCCAGGAAGCTGGGGCCAGACCTGCCAGCTTCATCCAGAATCCTCAACCTTGATAATATCAGCACTCTCTATGAAGGGAATCCACCTGCTGAGCTGCTGATGACATTTCAATTTCCTAAAGCCCAGGTCTCCAGAGAAGTTTCTAGGTGTCACGAATGGGGAGATATTAGGGCAAGAGGGGTAAATTCTTTTCCGAGGGAAGCAAACTTTGTGGAATTGGAATGGCTGACTCTCAAATGCATGTGCCTATCTATAGGCACCTTTTCAAAAAGGAAACTATGGGGAAAATAAAGGAAAGCTAGAATATTCAGGAAAAAAAACATTACCAAGACAGGCACTTAAAACACTTTTAAAAATAATGGAAATTTACATATTGAAATTGTTTATAAATTTATAAATTACACACTATATTATATTATACATCTATTGTATGACAGCTGATGCTTTTGGAAGATGCGTGGAGAGAACTGTTTGTTCTAGGAATAGCACAATGGGCCATTCCGGTTGATGCTAACACTCTACTGGCTGTATCTGGTAAGAATTGCACAATTTAATGACTTTGTTGTAGAAATTACCATAAAAATACATTACTGAAAAAAGAACAACATGTAAAGAATAACAAATTCCTGATGAACAATAGAGTATACCTGTCATTTATAAATCTATATTTAAATGCAAATAATGTTGTTTTGTTGTATTCATGACTGCTTGCATTGTTATTTAAATGCAAATTACTGTGTTTGTTATCATCCAAGAGAAGATTTTATATTAACTTTCATACAATATAGCCAGTTTACATGGAATCAGATATCTTAGAGTGACAATGGAATAGATATTGCTATGCAGGATTTTGTCAAAAATCAATATTAAATCATGAAAATGCCTTTATATTAGAGTGTTTATCCCATGTTTTTATTCCAGGCATGAATGGTGACAACACTGATTCCCAGAAGCTGAACAAGATCATATCTGAAATACAGGCTTTACAAGAGGTGGTGGCTCGGTTTAGACAACTCCGGTTAGATGCTACTGAGTTTGCCTGTCTGAAATGCATTGTCACTTTTAAAGCTGGTAAGCAGATACATCCCAATCTCTTCTCCTTCCCCAGTTCTGCCACCTCGCTAATTCAGCCACCTCCAAGTCCAGACTGACCTTTGCAAAAAGAGCTGATGTTTTTCAAGGGGGCTGATTCTCTTAGTCTGGCCCTATTTTCCATAGTTGTGGGGATTTGCTATTCTGTTGTGCATTCCCACAACATTTCCTGTGCTGCCTATCACAGTTTCCTGTCTTCATTTCTAGTTCCTACACACAGCGGTTCTGAACTGAGAAGCTTCCGGAATGCTGCTGCCATTGCAGCCCTTCAAGACGAGGCTCAGCTAACTCTCAACAGCTACATCCATACCAGGTGACCCTTGTTCATCTTGAATTGCACTTAAGAAAATTGCTTTGGGTGATGCCTGTGGCTCAAAGGAGTAGAGCACTGGCCCCATATACCAGAGGTGGTGGGTTCAAACCTGGCCCCCAGCCAAAAACTGCAAAAAACAAAAAGAAAATTGCCTCCATTGTGAATGTGTGAGGGTAGTAACAAGCCAGTTCAAACGCTGGGACTAACTCTCCTGTTGCCAGCCAGTTAATTTAGTTAGAATCTATGTTCTTATCTGTCTCTCAGGGTGGGTGAGAGGAGCAAATGAAGTTAAATGATCAAAGTGAGAGCACTGTCAGACACATTACAGTTGTCCCAATTGAACACATTCTGAATGGGTATAGGAAAGGTTACAAATGAAGGTCAGGGCTCGGCATCCGTAGCTCATGAGTAGGGTGCCAGCCACATACACCGAGGCTGGCAGGTTCGAGCCAGTCCGAGCCTGCTAAACAACAATGACAACGGCAACAACAACAACAACAAAATAGCTGGGTGTTGTGGCGGGTGCCTGTAGTCCCAGCTACTTGGGAGGCTGAGGCAAGAGAATCACTTAAGCCCAAGAGTTTGAGGACATTTGAGGACACACAGTTTGAGCTGTGATGCCATGGCACTCTCCTGAGGGTGACATAGTGAGACTCTGTCTCAAACAAAAAGAAGGTCAGAATATATGGCTGATATATTAGGGAGTGGTCACATTATCCTTGAGAAAAGGCAGTACATTTCTACAGATGCTGATGCTAGCAGAAGGGACAGAGAACTTTCCAGAGAGGTCATCTTTTCATACTATGTCATCTGTCATACTGTGTTGTTTGGCTTTGGTGAATTGGTATCAAGTCATAGCATCCACTGAGTTACTTCTAGCCAACCAGGGCCCACTGGTGGAGGCTGTTCTTAGCTATTTGTAGAAAATCTGAGCCATTGGGAATCCAACAAAGCTCCTCCTATCCCAGCATTGGCCAAGTCCACCAAGAGGTATGGCTTTCTCATTGCATTTTCAAATGAAAAAATAAAAGAAGAATGGGACCTCATTAGCTTCCTAAATTACCACTATAGTATACTTGAAATTAGAATAGAGTTGCTATTCTTGTTTTTTCTCTAGATTGGTCTTGAAAGGGACCCATGAAAGCCTGTCTGCATCAGCTCAACATTAGCCACAACTACTATGCTGGGAATAACTACACCAAATGGGTAGAAGCCTTTAATGCCTACCTTGCCAAAGGGGTCAGAAAAATTCCAAGTCAGCACTCTCCATTGGGGGAGGTATTCCTTCTGCTAGGATCTTCTTGTTTCAATCATAAATCCTCTTTTGAATGTTGAGTGAATAAACCTGTTCCCTGTTCATAGAATGTCATCAAAACTGTGTTGAGAGATAGTACACATGAATTTGTTTTTCCAAATTAAAGCACTATGGTTTGAAATTTAAAATCCACAGTGAAATATATAAATAGTATACTTGGTGCTTGAAGCTCAGTGGTTAGGGCACCAGCCACATACACCAGAACTGTCGGGTTCAAACCCAGCCCGGGCCTGCTAAACAACAATGACAACAACAACAATAAAAATAGCTAGGCATTGTGGTGGGTACCTATAGTTGCAGCTTCTTGGGAGGTTGAGGTAAGAGAATTGCTTAAACCCAAGAGTTTGAGGTTGTTGTGAGCTGTGACGAAATGACACTCTACTGAGGATGACATAGTGAGATTCTGCCTCAGAAAAAAAGAGAGAGATATAGTAAGCACACACTTAATATTTGTTCTTAATTACAAAATGGGATAGTAAATATTTGGGTACTTTTTTCACACTAAAAACTAACTTGCGTATCATACCTGGGCTCTGATACACCAAGAAGAACATGATATGATTTAGCCAAGCCTTTGTCGAGTGCTTGCCATGGGCAGGGCTCCATGTGGGTATTGTGGGGTACCAGAAAAACAAGACGGTCCCCTTAGCACTGTTAGAAGTGGGCAGAGGCACCACTCAGTCAGATCAGAGAAGTGAGAAAAGCAACATGGGAGTGGGAGAGGTGAATTCTAGGTGGAGAGGTGGAGGAGAGGACATGTGAGTTGGTCCTCGAAGGACAGAAGGATTTCAGCAGGGAGAAGTGTGCAGCGAAAGCCGGCGGAGGAGCTGTTAGAGATGAAAGAGGGGAGAGGTGAGCAAGTGGAGCCAGGGCGGGAGCTGCTGAGAAGGCGGCCTGAGAGACTCAACCTCAGGTCAATGGCAATATATTTTAGAGAAACAAGTACATTATATCTCCCCTACCCCTCAAACAACAGAATTATTCATGGAAGGAGCACATTTATTTTTTTTTTTTTTCAAGACAGAGTCTCACTTTTTCTCCCCCTATAGAGTCCTATGGCTTCATAGCTCACAGCAACCTCAGGTTCCTGGGATCAAGTGATTCTCTTGCTTCAGCCTCCCAAGTAGCTGGGACTACAGGCGCTCACCACAACGCCCAGTTTTTTTGTTTTTTTTTTTTTTAAGAGACAATGTCTTGCTTTGGCTCAGGCAATCCCAGAGTGCTAGGATTACAGGTATGAGCCACCATGCTCAGCTAAACATATCTGTTTTGGCATGCAATTCTTCTGTTTTTTCTTTTCTTCTTCTTCTTTTTTTTTTTTTTTGAGACAGTCTCAATATGTCACACTCAATAGAGTGCAATGACGTCACAGCTCACAGCAACCTCAAACTCTTTGGTTTAAGTGATTCTCTTGCCTCAACCTCCTGAGTAGCTGGGACCACAGATGCCTGCCACATCATGTAGCTATTTTTTGGCTGCAGTTGTCATTGTTATTTGGCAGGCCCCGGCCGGGTTTGAGCCCGCTAGCTCCAGTGTATGTGGTTGACGCCCTAGCTGCTGAGCTACAGGCACTGAGCCTCTTATTTCACGATATCAGCTACACTTTACTATTTATAAATAGAAGCATACATGTGACAAAAATGACTATGTCTTATTTCTTAACCCCTTCAAATCAGTGAACACTTTCTTGTATAACCTTCTTGTCTAGAAAAAAAAAAAAGCATGAAATTAAACTGAAAAGTTAACATGGGGCAGTGCCTGTATCTCAGTGGGTAAGGTGCCAGCCCCATATATTGAGGATGAGTGGTTCAATCCCGGCCCCAGCTAGTTAAAACAACAGTGGCAACTGCAACAAAAATAGCTGGGCATTGTGGCGGGCGCCTGTAGTCCCAGCTACTCGGGAGACTAAGGCAAGAGAATTGCCCTAGCCCAAGAGCTAGAGGTTGCTGTGAGCTGTGATGCCACAGCACTCTACCAGAGTGAGACTCTGTCTCAAAAAAAAAAAAAGAAAGAAAGAAAGAAAGAAAAGAAAATTTAACATACAAACTAAGACTAAGCTAAATGTATGTTACAGCTCTGTAAGCTCTTGCTCTAATTATCTAAGACATATGGACAAAGTTAGAAATTGGCATTATACACAAACTATAAGTTATAACTAAAGATCAAATCACAATTGTGTGATAGACCCCAAACATTTAAACCTGAAAGGAAACTTCTAGTTATTTCTGCTAATGGATGAAGTCAGCAGCATAGACACTCCAGAAAAATAATTTTGATCCGTCAGACTCTCTCTCTTACCCACACACACTGTTATTGTTTCTGGGTAGTACAGTACCCCACAAATAATAGATAATTGATTTTTGTTGACTGACTAACCCTCCCTTTCCCAACTAGAGAATAAAAGATGTGGGTGAGTAGATGAGTGGGTAATCTATTCACAGAAAATCAAGAGTTGGTTGTGGATGGAGTCTACAAAATCTATCCTTTTTGAAAGTGATTATTTCCCACGGTGACTTCTCACCATGGGAAATGGTCGGCACTTGGGATGGATGCTGAAGACATGCAGAGATTGTTTTGGCAGCAATTGCCTCCAACTTACTGCAGAATTATTTCTGCTCGGCTTAATCCTAGGAAGGGTAACAGAGCTGTTGAAAAGAAGACTTGTCAAGGTGAAAGGGAGACATGGATCTTGGGGCTACTATCTGGGAAACGCAGGAGATACATTCAACAAGGAGAGCAAGTAGTGGCATTTAGGGTCGTTGTTTGCTTGGTTGTTAATGTAGATAAGCTTCACCATTTCCATGCCTTGTTATTAAATGTGGTCTGGTGGTCCCCCGTCCATGGGCGGTCATGAAGCTGGGCACTGAAAGAGCCAATTGAGGTCCTCAGAGGCCCAGAATGAATTAGAAGCCTTATATCTGGTTGAAGAGAGAGACTCTTATGTGCCCAAAGCTAAGAGACAAGCATGAAAGTAGCTCTTGTGGACTCTATTTGCAGGGCAAAGTTCTGAGGCAGTTAAACACAGCCAGCTCCTTTGAAGGAGCTTTGATATCCCTCAGTCTCTTGCACCTGTGGCTTGGGTTGCACCTGGCTTAGTCACAGGCACATGTACGTGTCCCTGAAGCTCGGTCTTCTAGGTTGTTTGTTTTAATCAAGGGAGCTTCCTTGGGAAGTGTGTTGATACGTGATTCCAGCTATTGGCTGAAAGAGTATCAGGGCTGCAGTGGGGAGTGTCTTACGGGCATCTAAAGGCAGCAGAAAATTGGACTTGCACATCTGAGCACAGATGTATGTTGGACATTAAGAGAGGAAATTGTTAAGCAATTTCTCACATCTTTAATTATGTGCCAATTTCATTGACATGAAAGTTGGGTGGCACTGCCACCCAACAGAACTTAGTCTTTAATTTGCAGTGTAATAAGGACAGAATTATTCCTGAGTGTGACTAAGTATAATGCCTGAATAATAATTTGGAGAACTGCTTAGAAAAAGAAGCCATTTTATTTGAAGGAATTAGCCTAGGGAAGGAGCCTTGAGAATTAGAAAACGTGGATTCTGTTGCTAGCTTCATCACGGACACTGCACTTAAAATTAGTATCATGCTTCTTAAAAATTATTTCTTCTCCAAATAAAATGCAATCCCTTTGCTAACATAGAGAGTCTCCATGTGATTCTGGCAGCAATGTTTATGTTCTCTATGCCTTGAGTAGCCTACATACCTGCAAAACAGGGGCAGCTGTGCCTGTCTGGGACTCTGTGCCTGTCTGGGACTCTATGGCAGGCAGAGGCCCAAATGAGGAAATCATATGGAGGGGATGAGTATTCAAGTATAAGATATGAGTATTCATTCCTAGTAGTACTCCATGTTGACCTTAATTTCATGGCTTCTCATATTCCAGATATCCCACTCAACCCTGTCGCTTCGGAAAACTCCTGTTGCTTTTGCCAGCTTTACGTTCTATTAGCCCATCAACCATAGAAGAAGTGTTTTTCAAAAAAACCATCGGCAACGTGCCTATTACAAGACTGCTTTCAGATATGTACAAATCCAGTGATATCTAAGCTCTCAAAGTACCCACTTTTCAGGATGGGACAATATCAGATGAACTTCTACCCATGGAGAACAAGCCTCAACTAACAAACCCTTCAGGAAACACACACCTGGGAATGTGTAGCCTTCAGGAAGAAATGCCAATTGAACAAAACATTTCAGTAGCTACGACCTGCTGCCTCAACCAGGGTAGGGCGGCTGGGAAGGAAAGACGTGCAACAGGACCACCTTCACAGACGACTCACTGCTGCCGTGCCCTGGGAGGGGGCGGATTGGGGGTTGCCACAGGCTGTGCCGTTCCGCCTCTTAGCTGAAGATCAGGTTCAACTGTCAAAAGCCGAAACACATGTAGTGCTTTCTTTTCCTTTTTTGCATATAAAGTTGGGTAACCAAATACAGCTCTGTGTATAACATCAGACTGCAGCCTTCAGAACTATGTTATGTTGAAGCGTTTATTTTGAAAATAATGGCTAGATTTTAAAGCAAAAGTGTTATCAAAAGTTTCCCGCCTATTGTAATACATTATTAAGTGGCCTTCAGGACTGAGTTAATAAGTGAAAAGTAGCTTATGACATGTGATTTGCTTTCTCTCTCTCTCTTTTTCTTTTCTTTCTCCTTCTTTTGTTCTTGCTTTCCCCTTTTTCTTCTTTTTTAATACCATAGGCCAGGCAACCTTGTCAAAGGAATTGGTGGACGAAAGTGAGATTCTGACCAGGACTTCAGATTGGATAACATCTCAAAATAGAAGAGCTTTACTAAAAAACAAAACAAAACGAAACACAAGTCAAGGGAGGAGGAATAAAAACAGCAAAACCAAATAAAGTGGAGATGAGTGGAGTGAGGTAGATTGCTGTCCCATTAACGTAGTGCTGAAACCAAAGGCGGGGGGGTCCAAACTCGTGGTTCAGAGAGTCACACCAGACAGAAACTGAACATGGACACAACGCCGGAAGGAACTTCAAGGAGAGAATGCTAAGTGGTTTCTTGTTTGATCCATTGCTAACAGCCTGAGACTCTTCAATGCCTTTCAGAAAACTCTGGTTTCTAGTAAAGCCTTGAATGCACGTGTACACACGCGCGCGCACACACACACGCACACACACATCGTCCCACACTATAAGCTGCTCCTTTGGTATGACTCTATACTTATGGAAATGTAGAAACAAACGTTTTTAAATAGCTGCTGTACTTTTCACCTTTTGATTTATTAGGTACTAGCACTGAGAAAAAAATTCAGCACTTGGACTATCATAGGATGAGTAAAACTTTTCTTGTACAAAGTGAATTAACTGATTTGTGAAGGTAAAAGGTTGTACTCATTGTATTTACAAAGAATAAAAATATATTGAATCTAAATGAACTCGGCCTGCTTTCTCAGCCTCCATCCCACCAGGAACAAGGTGGCAGCAGCAGCTGGTGTTCAAACCGAAGCCCAGAACACTCCAGCATACAGTCTGAAGAACTGAACTACAAAGGCAATTTCCTTTTTACAGTGAATTCCATTTGTAAAATGATGAATAAAGAAATAAAACATAAGATTCTGTTCTCTACAGCTCTCAAATGTAATTGCATCTGTTAGAAAAATTGCTGTGTGAGGAAGAAAGAGGCCGATTAACAGAGCCTTCGTTCCTTCCTCTGTTTCTAACTCTCTTGACAACATTTCAGTCCTGACCAGACACTTGAAATCATTTAATGATCAAAAAGATAAATTGTGAAGAACTGTTGGGAGGATGTGGAATGAGCAGCAGACAGGTCATCCAGATGTTCCCACCAAATCCTAGGGCACTGGCCGTATAACCAGAGGCCAGGGGTGCAAATCGGAGGTGCCCAAGGCCACAGGCACTGCGGGTCTTTCTGGGTGGCAGCTTGAGCAAGAGATGCTGGGATAAAATGACCTTGCAGATTGTGTGGGTGAAAGTTCAATCGGCCATGTATTTCTTTCGTGTCTACTGATTCCGCAACGAAGGAGAACTTGGACTTAAGAAAGGCAAAGAACTTAAAGATGTGTGCAAGAGTGCTCCCTATAACATTGTTCATATTTAACAATTTAAATGTCCATCAACAGAGAACTGAAACGCTGCCGTAGACATAGACAATAGGTAAAGTGAATGGCTGGAGCCAATGCTTCAACGTGAGCAAATCAGAACCACAGTGTGGGGTGGGTGGGAGGGAAAAAGTGAATTACAGAAGAAACATACAGCTTGGTATTATTTACCTGCTAAAGAATACTTTGAACATTTGAAACAGACATGCTATAAACACTAATTGCACGATCCTGGCTACCTCCAGGAGTACTTGGGGTAGATGAAGGGTACTTTTCTATAATGATTTATTTCATAAGAAAGAAAAGAATGTCAAACAAATATGAGATGAATGACAAGATTTGGTAAAGCTGGGTAATGGGTCCCAGGCTGTTCATTCATGTATTAGTCAAGTTTTGCTTCAATAAAGTTCAATTGAACAACTCCAACAGTTTAGAGCAACCCACTTTTATTTCTTGCTTACAGGATTAGCCGACTCCTGTGTCTCTGCAGGACGTGGCCGGGCTCAGCCGGCCCTGGCTCCAGGCTATAGTCTGGGTGTAAATGTGCTCTAGGTGTTCCTCACTCTGGCCTAGCAGCTTCTTTGCATGGCATAGTACAGAAGTGCAAGAGACTGAGCCAGACTATGCAAGTTTGATTATAGCTTAATCAAATCACATCCCTCACTTTCCCCTGGCCATAGCCAGACTGACAACGACCTTCTCAACCCTAAGTGGGGCAGAGAAATGCATTCCTTCCATGGGGGTGAGGTGAGGGAGATTCACTGAGTTTTAATAAGATTGATTACAACCATAATCTACTTTAGTCTATTTTAAATATTCTTAGTAAAATTAAAAGGCAGTAAGGTTCTTAGGACAAGCCACGGAATACTGATTCCCAATGGAATTGCCTTTTGTTCTGGGCATCTCTGCCATTACAGAAAAAGAATCAAACCTGGCTCTTTTTTTTTTTTTTTTTTTTGAGACAGAGTGTCACTCTGTTGTCCTGAGTAGAGTGTTGTGGAGTCATCATAGCTCACAGCAACCTCAAACTCCTGAGTTCCAGGGACTCTCTTGCCTCAGCCTCCCAAGGAGCTGGGGCTACAGATGATTGCCACAACGCCCTGGTAATTTTTCTATTTTTAGTAGAGATGGGGTCTTGCTCTTGCTCAGGCTGTTTTCAAACTCCTGAGCTCAGGCAATGCACTCACCTTGGCCTCCCAGAATGCTAGGATTACACATGTGAGCCACTGTATCCAGCCCATGGTTTTCTAAATTTGGGAGGGTCACTTTTTTTTTTTGAGACAGTCTCACTATATCCCCCTCCGTAGCGTGTTGTGGTGTCACAGGTCACAGCAACCTCAAACTCTTGGGCTGAAGTGATTCTCTTGCCTCAGCCTCCTGAGGAGCTGGGGATACAGGCACCCATCACAACGCCCAGCTCTTTTTTGGTTGTAGTTGATACTGTTGTTTAGGAGTCCCAGGCCGGGCTTGAACCCGGCTTGAACAGCTTCAGTGTATGTGGCCGGCACCCTACCCACTGAGCTATGGGCACCTCCAAGGGCGGGTCACTTTTCAAAAGTGTTATTTAGGGCGGCACCTGTGGCTCAGTGAGTAGGGTGCCAGCCCCATATACCGAGGGTGGTGGATTTGAACCTGGCCCCGGCCCAACTGCAACAAAAAAAAAAATAGCAAGGTGTGGGCAGTGCCTGTGGCTCAAAGGAATAGGGCACCAGCCCCATATGCTGGAGGTGGTGGGTTCAAACACAACCCCAGCCAAAAACTGCAAAATAAAATAAAATAAAATAAAATAACCAGCTGTTGTGGCAGGTGCCTGTAGTCCCACCCAGCCACTCAGGAGGCTGAGGCAAGAGAATCGCCTAAGCCCAAGAGTTGGAGGTTGCTGTGAACTGTGATGCCACAGCAGCCTACTAAGGGTGATAAAGTGAAACTCTGTCTCTTAAAAAAAAAAAGTGTTATTTATATACCATCACAATTAGGTATGGAATCTTACATTTGTATTTGAATTATTTTTAGGTTGTGCTTGGATACAAGGGAAGACAGAGAATAGGAGATGAGTTCAGGAAGTGAATTAAGAGTCTCAAATTATTTTACTTATACTTGAGGTTTCTAATCCAATTTAGAAGCCTAAGAACTGAATCCCATTGACCAAAGATCTGCTCCATTGCTGCCTTTCTTAATCATTTTTATAAAAATGGAAACAGTCTACTTTTCTATAAGTTATTTTTGTGCATGTATATAAGGCTCTCTCTCCTGGTAAATACATGAGGTTCTATCTCTTTCAATTCAATTTAACATCTGCCTAGTATTCCATTGTATGCAGTGATCACAGTTTATTCAACTAATTTTTTTTTAAAGACAAGATCTTGTTTTATTTCCCAGGCTAGCGTGCAGTGAGATCATCAAACTTCAGCCCAAGTGATCTTCCTGTCTCAGCCTCCTGAGTAGCTGGAACATAGGCCAGTGCCACCATGCCCAGCTAATTGTTTTCTTTTTTATAGAGATGAGGCCTTGTTATTTTCCAGGCTCCAACTAATTTCCTTTTTTTTTTTTTTTTTTTTTTGTGACAGAGTTTCACTAGGTTGCCCTTGGTAGAGTGCTGTGGCATCATAGCTCACAGCAACCTCAAACTCTTGGGTGTAAGGGATTCTCTTGCCTCAGCCTCCCAAGTAGCTGGGCCTACAGGCACCCGCCACAACACCCAGCTATCCAACTAATTTCTTGTTGATGAACTTGGGCTGCTTGAAGTTTTTCACTTAATAAATTAAACTGCCAAGAACCAACCTTCCACACTTTTGTGGACCTGCGGGAGTATTTCTCTAGGATAAATTCCTAGAAGTAGCATTATTGGGTCAAAGATTATATGCATTTTTAATTTTGATAGATGCAGCCAAATGGCTCTCCAAAAGGGTTGTTTCAATTTGCACTCCTGCCAAGAGGGTATGAGAGGGCCCATTTCATTGCTCAGAATTTAGAAGTGCTTAATCAGACACAGGCTTGATGAACACTTCAGAGGCTGTTAGAAAAATACAGAGAATATGTATGTTTCTACTGTGAATATGCCTCTGCTATACTGTTTACTGGACTGGCTAAGGAGGTAGGTCTCACCCTGTACTGATGGAGCTTCATTCCCCAAATTTGCCAGTACAGGCCACTTCTGTGAACTTTGGGGAGTTCCTATGCCACAATGAAGGTTGAGAGAAAGTGGGTAAATTAAAATTCAGAATGAAGTCTTTCTACAGCTAAGATGCTGCCCCAACAATCTCAGGCTACACATTTTATAACTTTTTTTTAATATGATCACTCTGAAAATTGAAGAACAACTCTTTTTAACTGAATAACTCCAGTACCTTTGTCACCAATGACAAATGGTTTATTTTCTATGCAGTCTGTATTTTTAAACAATGTTTTTAGATTTTAGAGACTCATTTTGGAACATGAAGTGGCTCTTTACTCAGACTATGCCAACCCCAGCACAGACCATTAGGGAGGACGTCAGAGCTTTCAGCTGGTAAGGCAGGTTCGTCAGCGAGGGGGGCAAGGGAGGCTTTCAGGTGCAGCAACAAAGATGCTGCTGCATATCCTGGTGTCTTTGCAACACGCAGATGTGTTGCCATGCTGTTCTGGAATCCATTGGCAGAGTCAATGCATTAAGGAAGCCATAGTCATGGGTTTGGTCCACCGGTGAGCCAGGTGACCTTATTCTGTCCATGGCACTGATATCACTAATCAATTGCTATATCCCAGAACACTGAGGAATCAGGAGAGACCTGAGATCCTTTACCACAAAGGCTAGAAAACAGCTCACAGCTCTTGTCCCACTGATGGGCAGTCCACAGCACCTCTTCCACCCCAGCACTGAGCCTGGAGGAAGGAGCCTTTGCCAGGGTCAAGAGGCTGGGCTTCTACTTAGGACCAATGTGATCTGGGCAAGTTCACCTCTCTGCACTTCTGGGTTTTCATCTGTGAGGAGTACTGGGCTCAGTGATGCCTCCTCTTCTTCTAACATCTCATCATTATCTTTCAGAGGGGCCAAGAGACCACCAGGAGAAGTTCTCCTCGAGGCGAGCACTGATCAGATTAAGCACATGTCCAAATGTGCTCAACCTGGGCTATTTACCTGACCTCCCCAATCCTTTCATTTAGCCAAGTCCTTGTCAATATTGGCTGCACATGGAACAACTTGGACAGGTTTAAAAATGCTCAGTGCCCACACTGTGTCCCTGAGCAATCACACGAGTGTCTCTGGGGTGGGGCCCAAGCACTAGTAATTTCAAAGTTCCCAAGTGATTCCAGCATACAGCTAAAGATGAGGCTTGCTGGCCGGTGGTCAGCAGGCCTGGGAAGGGGCTTCACCTTCAGTTCCACAATCATCTGCCCCTCATCCCTCATGCCTGGCTGCTTGCCCTCTACTCCCTGGTGACCCTTGGAAAAGTTAATTCTTTTCGCTCTTTTTCTGCTCTGGCCTGTCATTGAACTCCCCCAGCTGATTGTGGCGCTTATGATTGAGAACCTCTTCTGACCGCTTCCTTTTCCCCAGAAATTAACGTGATCATTAAGGCTTATAATTTCACTCACCAGTGCTATCAATCAAAGGGCTGCGAAACAGAGTTAAGGGCCCTTTTGTAATTGGCAGCAGCCAGTGATTCAGAGCAGAGCATCCAGGGTGTGTGGGGAAGCAAAGGGAGGGGAGGGCCTGGCACGCAGGGAGGGACTGCACGCCCTGGAGCTGACTCCCAAAGCTGCCTCCAGGGGCCCCGTCAGCTCCACTCTTCCCTGAATATCAAAATGAGAAAGCCAGTTCTCTTTCTTTTTCTTTTTTCTTTTCTTTTCTTTTCTTTTTTTTTCTTTTTGAGACAGAGCCTCAAGCTGTCACCTGGGTAGAGTGCTATGCCATCACAGCTCACAGCAACCTCCAACTCCCGGGCTCAAGTGACTCTCCTGCCTCTGCCTCCCAAGTAACTGAGATTACAGGCGCCTGCCACAACGCCCGGCTATTTTTCGGTTGCAGCCATCATTGTTGTTTGGCGGGCCTGGGCTGGATTTGCACCCGCCAGCTCAGGTGTATGTGGCTGACGCCTTAGCCGCTTGAGCCATAGGCGCTGAGCCCAAGGAAGCCAATTCTCACCAACAGCTCTCCAGGCTACCCCTTGCCCACCCCAAGCTCTCTGCAATAGAAAGGAAGGTTTTTCTGGCATCCTTGGAATAGGGAAGATCAGCGAATTTGTTTTGTTTTATTTTGTTTCAGATGGGATCTTTTTCTGCCACCCAGGATGAAGTGCAGTGGCCTGATCCCAGCTGACTGCAGCCACAAACTCCTGGGTTCAAGCGATCCTCTTGCCTCAGCCTCCCAAGAAGCTGGGACTAAAGGCATGTGTCACAACTCCTGGCTAATTTTTCTATCTTTAGTAGAGATGGTATCTTGCTCTTAAAGGTGCTAACATTAGAGGCGTGAGCAATTGTGCCTGGAATATTTTATAGATACATAGT
This sequence comes from Loris lydekkerianus, assembly GCA_963574355.1. NCBI lineage: Eukaryota > Metazoa > Chordata > Mammalia > Primates > Lorisidae > Loris > Loris lydekkerianus. The sequence goes on along the minus strand of CAUYPK010047449.1, from coordinate 496 downwards.
AAGAGTGGGTCAGAGGTGAGGGGGTAGTTACCTTATTTCAAACATAACATTATAACAAAATGTAAAATGTTTGTTTTTTTGAGACAATCTCATTATGTTTCCCTGGCAGAGTACAGTGGCATTATCATAGCTCACTGCAACCTTAAACTGCGGGGCTCAAGTGATTTTCTTGCCTCATCCTCCTGAGTAGTTGGAGCTACAGATGCTCACTACCATGTCCAGCTAATTTTATTTTTAATTAAGTAGTTAATTTATTTAAGGTAACACTATAGGAAAACATATAGGGGAGGAACAGACATCTATAATTCCACCTCCCTAACACAGCTATTTCATTTTTTGCCTATTTGTTTCAGTTCTTGCACGTGTGTGTGTATGTATATATATATATATATATATATATATATATATATATATTTTTTTTTTTTTTTTTTTTTTTTTTTTTTTTTTTTTTATATAAAAGGGCATTTGGGGTGGGGGCTTTGGGAAGGGGTGACAA
>CAUYPK010047448.1:0-34988 GCA_963574355.1 Loris lydekkerianus | reverse complement strand
GGTGCGGTCCGCGGCAACCCCCCATGGGGGGAGGTTGTTTTGTTGTTTGGTTGTGGGGGGGGGGGGGGGGGGGGGGGGCGCCCCCACCAATGTAACCAGAAAGGTTCTTAAAAGAGGGAGAACTGAGGTTGCAGGTACAGGAAGCGATGCTGTAACAGAAGAGGTTGGAGTGAGACACGGAAGGGACTGTGAGCCTGGGAACACAGCTGGCCTCTGGAAGTTGGAAAACACAGGGGACAGTTTCTCCCTTGAAACCTTCAGAAGGAACACCTTGACAGACACTTTCTGTCACCTTGATTTTAGACATCAGAGCTCCAGAACTGGAGGAGAATAAATTTTGGTTGTTATGAGCCACTAAGTTTGTGGCATTGTGTTATGGCAACAGTTTGGGAAATGGATACAAGGATGCATTTCTTCTTTTGTTAAAAGGACAGTGAAAATCCCTGCCTGAAGCCTGCAGAATTAGGACAGGAACAGCCCAGCCGCCCTGGCCTAGTGAGGCAGGAGAGCCAGAGGCCTCAGAACCCTGCCCAGGCTGCCCCAGAGCTCCAGCTCCAGTCCCTCTAGTCATGGGAGGTTTCCTACCTTGCTCCGCCCTCTCGGGCCTCCAGGTCTGTCCACAGGTCCTCCCCTCTGCCAGGAGCACCCATCTGGCTAGTCTGTCCCCTGGTGCCACTGGAGCCTTCTTTTCCTTCCTTGCCACCCCACTAAGTGGCCGTCCCTCTTCTGGATACACACCATACCCCAACTCCGCCCTTGCCCACACTTAGATTTAAATGTTTTTGTTTTCCGCTTTTCTTTCCTCCCTGAGAGTAGGACAAAGAGCTCCTTTTGGGCGCGGTGCCTGTGGTTCATGGAGTAGGGCACCGGCCCCATATACTGGAGGTGATGGGTCAAACCTGGCCCCAACCACCAAAAACTGCAAAAAACAACAGCAACAACAACAACAACAACAAAAAAGAGCTCTTTTTGGTGAGTCCTTACTATGTGCCAGGCTGAGCCACTGGGAAGAGCTGTGCAGGTCCTGCCTGACCAACTACAGTGCCAACAGGGCCCATGGGAGCTGTGCAAGGTGGTGGCAAGGTAGGGCATTATGTCCCTTTTACAGTTGAGGAAGGAATGGTGGGGCAGAAGGGGATACACTGGCAACTTCCTGAGGTATATTTTCTTAGCATTTATTGAGCATTTTGTCAAATGCTCACCACAGATGCTGTGAGATTGGTTCTGCACCTCTCCCCATTTTGCAGATGGGAAAATTGAGGCTCAGAGGGCAAAGTTACCAGCTCAAGGTTGCAGATCTAGTAAACAGCTGAGCTGGGTCAAACGCTGGTCTGCTTACTCCTGAGTCTGAGATATTAAGCCTCCACTGTGCTGTCCTCCAGACCACACATCTCACAGGGCAAAGATGGGGACCTCTTCCCTGTTGTTTCTGCCTGGCACAGCAGAGTAAGTGCTCAATGAACACTTGCTGAATGACACAAGAAACGAGGAAGGGATGAGTCAGGAGGTTACTTTGACCATGCCTCCTTACCTGGTTTGTTGTCATGCACAGCTGTAAGTGGCTGTGAAGGTCAAATGAGCTCGCTTCCCTGGCAGCTTCTTGAGAACTGAACAGCAGGATTATTAGCATGGGAGGGACCTTTCTGGGCCCACAGCCAGGTTCTCAGCCTCCTGGGGAAAATTTCTGCCTCTGGGGCTGCACTGGCTCCCTTCATCTCCAGAGAAAAGTCTGGCCTTTTCTTCTGTCCCTGGAGGGCCTTGAAGAGGCCCCTGTCCCCATTGAGGCCTACTCATGACAAGTAGGCCCTTGGCTCTTCCCAGGGGAACTCCAGAGGATTTCTTTCTGTTTCCACCTCTCTGGCCCTGGGGACAAGACCCCAGAGGCCATGGCATCAGGGGACGCTGGTGCCCCCAGAGAGTCTATAGGATGCTTTGGGGGAGCAAGTGGCATTTCAGGGTGGCTGCGGAGGACTCAGCTGGGCTCATCAATGGCACTGTTACCAGGTTCCATGGCTGTTTCCCATCTCTTTGGGGCTGAGTGTCACAGCTTCCCAATAACATTCACATCAGAGATCTTGCTTAATCCCACTATGTCTCCTGAGACACATACTAATCCTCATGAAAGTTCACATTTCTTGGTTATTTACTAGTTGCTAGACCTGGAGCTGAAGTCTTTACCTGGATTATTCTTTTTTTCCCTCACACAAAGCTTATGGTGCATGTACCATTATTAGTACACTTCCCACTGGTGGGTGAGGACCTTGGGTTACAGAGGCAAAGCTCTTTTACAGCACTTTTGGTGAGCTGCAGAGGCTATGTGCATCCAGTCTGATTCCACAAGGAGAGACTAGACACAACTACTTAATTGACAAAGAAGCTGAGGCTCAGGGGGGTGGAGTGACTTGCCCACAGTCACCGCCTCTGCCCCTAAAAGCCTGCTGCCTCTGCCTTTTGGGGGAATACGATAGGGCTGGAGGTCACCATCTACCTGGCCTCTCGTGGGGCGGCTCCAGGAAGGCTGGTCCATCAGAAATGCCCCGGATCCTTGAGGGCTGCTGTTCCCTCAGCTATAAAATGGTGGCAGTAAGAGAGGTGTGACCAGCACACACATGGCTTCTTGCTAAGGCTTCTTCAGCCCTGCATTACAAGGCCTGGGTTTTCCAGGGCAGTGTTTGGTCCCAGTCCAAGCCCCATAAATGGCAGCCCTATGGCAGGCCCCACCTCACCTCCCTGGCCTTTCTCCTTACCCCACTCTGGCCCCTATAATTGGAGTTCTGTTGGTGAGTTATTGGCTCAATATTTTTATAGGTTCCCCCAGTTCCCCTCCCTACTTTGCCCCCAGACAAAGGAGCTATAAGGCCGGAGCCAAAAACACAGCTCAGAGAATGTGTGCCAGTGACCCAGCCCCTGTGAGGGCCAGGCGGAGAGCTTTCCATGTGGGCCCAGCCCTGGGCAGGGCCTATTCCTATTCTCCCTCCAGCGCTCCACAGAAGCTGCTCTGTCCCCTCAGGCTGGGCTGGCTCCCATTAGGGTTCTCTAATGGTTTAGGGAAAGGTAGGGACTATGTTTGCAGGCTGAGCTGGAGGCAGTCCGCCAGGAAAGTCTGTCAGACTCTGACACACGGCTCGGGCCGCGCAGGGAGGCACAGGCTGGGTCAGCACACCCGGCCAGTCAGGCAGCAGGCAGGTTGTTGTTTCACAGCCAGACATGGTTATACTACTCAGGGCCACCCAGTCACAGCCACTCATGTTGGGAGTCACAGTCACGGCTGGTCAGCCCAACACTCAGCCCAGCTCAGTCAGCCAGTCAGCCAGCCAATTAATCATTGTCTCAGGGTCAGATTGTGATTCTCAGTCAGACACAGCCCTGCACACAGTGAGTCACTGCCATGGTCAGCAGGTCTCCTGCCACCCAGTCAAACTCAATCTGTCAGCCAGTCAATCAGTTCATCAAGGCAGGCTCAGCTCACCACCTCCAACAGCCAGCCAGCCCGCCAGCCAGGAGTCATCAGTCACCGTGATAGCTAAATCAGTCAGCCAGTCAAGCCAGTCCAGAGGATGCGGTCTCCCAGACAGACTCAGTTACACTGTCACAGCCCTCCGGTCAGACACAGCCACTCACACCACAAGTCACCCAGCTGTCCGCTGACTAGACAGTCCATCTCTGTCATTCTCCTGTAGTCAAGGCAGCCGCCAGTCAGTTTTCAATGACTTAGGCACTGAAGAGTCCCTCAGTCAGTTGGATGTGTCAGTTTCCATGGCAGTCACAGGCAGCCACAGTCTGTGGCCTGGTCAGTCAAGCCACAAGGAAACACCAGCCAACCAGCCAATCAGTCGATGGCAAAGATCCAGACATGCAGCCAAGACAGCCAGTCAAGACTCAGGGGTCCCAGTCACACATGCCGTCAGTCGGATAATCAGCCAGTCAAGACCGTCACTGAAGGCTACCAGTTAGGGTCACTGTCTGTCAACCAGTCACAGGTATAGGGACTCAGTCAGTCACAACAGCCAGTCTCTGTAAGTTGCCCAGGTATCCAGTCAGTTTGGACTGGTCAGGCAACCAGGCAGTCACCCCCCCCCCCCCATCAAACCCTTTGTCATTGCCGAGCCAGCCAGCCCACCAGTGTTCAGCCAGTCACCTCACCAGGTAGGTTTACTCCATCAGCCCAGTTGCAGTTGGCCCAGTCAGATTGTGGGAGCCACAGTCTGTGGCCTGGGCAGTCCCAGTCCCAGACAGCCATGGTGAAACACCCAGTCAGTGGCCATCAGCCAGTCAGTCAGCTAGCGTGTGTACGGTACTACATGAGTCATTAGCCAGACACTGACGAAGCCTACATCAAACCTTACCCCCTTCAGCAGTGTCCAGAACTAGTGGCCCTAAATTAGTTACCTGTTCCAGACCTATCAGGAGGGGAATGGGCAGGGGACACAGTTCAGATGTGGGTGAGCTCAGTGGCACCTACTGGTCAGCCAAGAAGACCACAGGCTGACAGCCACAGAGAGAAGGCAGGAGACCCCTGTCCCCATGCCTGGAAGCTCTGTCTGGTTTCTCAGAGCTGGTGCCCCCAGGGCCCTTCCCAGCCAAAGGAGGTGAGGGAATGTGAAAGGAGGGGTGTCCCGCATTCCCTGGCCTTCTCCTTTTTCCTCTCCTCCTTCCCTCTTTTTCCCTCCTCCATTCCCTCTTCACCCCCACCTGCTCTGCCCAGATGAATACCCAGTCCTGCCCAGCCCCTCAACTCCTGCCTGGGCGTCCTGCAGTCCCCCAGAACACACACCCACCACACACCACTCACACATGGGCATACCCACCACACACATATATACCACACCCCCCCCAAACACCACTCACACACAGGAACACCCCCTCATATACACCACACAGCACTTATGCGTGCACACCTCCACACCCCACACACACCGCCCAGCACTCTCACACACACACACACACACACACACACACACACGCTCATACCACACACGCAGATATACCCCGCACACACATCCCCGCTTTGGCTTAGCCTCCTCATTTCAGAACATCCTGTTCTAAGCAGCCTGGGAGACAGCACTCAGAGCCCCCACGGCCCACCCCCCCTCTGCTTTCCACTTTCCCACTGGCTATCACTCGCCCTGTATCAGTGTCCTGGATGTGGACTCTCTGCAGCAGCTCCTCCTCCTCCAAGCTGCCCTGGAGGAGTGAGATGAGCAGGGAGGCAGGAAGGGAGGGATCTTGCTCCCTTAGTCCCTGTGCCCAGGGCTCAGCTCTTTCCCTGGAGCCAGGCAGGCTCCCCAGGCGTTCTCGGTACCCAGGCAGACACTGGCTGGAGGCAGCCGGGAGAGTCAGCCAGGAGTTCTAAGCCGGGGGGAAGAACTGCTCATCTCACAGAGACTGGGCCTGTGTTCTGCTGCAGTGGGGCTTGCCCTTGGCCAAGGGGCTCTCTGGACCCCTTTCCAGCACCTGAGCTCAATCACTTATTGGCCGGTGACCACACTGGGCACATCTGTTAGGGCTGGGTAGCCTCAGCTCCCTCCTCTTTTATTATTATTATTTTTTTTTGGCGGGGGCTGGGTTTGAACCCGCCAACTCTGGCATATGGGGTCTGGGCCTTACTCCTTTGAGCCACAGGCGCCGCCCAGCTTCCTCCTCTTTAAGAGAGAGATGTTAAGAGACACACTTGCTTGGGTCTGAGGGGGATGAAATGAAGAACGTGGGGTGTGGACAGTGCTCAGTGAGGCACCTGGTACCTCCAGTCTTGGGGCTAATTTGTTCCAACCAGGCAAATTTGTGGCCAGGCCAAAGGGGCCCCTGAGGCTTCTTTCTGTGCCCTTCTCTCCCCTAGTCCCATGACTATCTGCCCTGTCACAGCTTCTTGTCACTGAGGGCTCCTAAATGCCCCAAACCAGGCTAGGAGCTCTTTTGACATTGTCACCCTTCACCTTCACAGCAGCCCCAGGAAGTCAGTGCCCTTGACACTGGGAGAAACTGGGAGAAACTGAGGCTCTGGAGTCAGAGTAATTTGCCCAAAGCAGCAGAGCCAGAACTGGCTGACTCCTCAGGTCCGTAGGGTGGACGTGGTGCCCGCCCTGGGACTGGAGCATGTGTGACTCTTGTCCCTGCACCCCCACATTCCATTGTTGGTCTCTCCTCTGGGGGGATGCCTTGGCTTCCCTTTCTTCCTGCCTCTCTTTCACATTTACTGCTTGCTCCTGTTCTCTGGGACTCTGCTTTATGGCCTTTAACATTTGTTCTCTCCTCTTCTTTAGAACTTGAACTTTGAAATATTAAGGAGGCCCACGACCCCTTGGCATAAAAATGACATTCCTCAGCCTTCCTTGCTGCTGGGAGTGGCCTTACGTCTGTTATGGCAGATGGAACTTAAAAACAGTGCTCCTCTTCTGTGAATTGGAAAAAAATCGCCTCCTCTGAGCAGCTGCAGTTCTGTGCCCAGGATTTGGCTGGCAAGTGGATGGCAGATCTGTGTCAACTAGAAAACAGAGCTCCTCCGTGGAGAAGGCACAGAGCTTGGGAACAGAGTGTGGACTAGGGTTTGGTCTCCATTCACCCACACAGAAACCAAGGCTGCGGCTGTGGGGTCTGAGGACTGGCGCCATCAGCAGCTGTGGGAAGTGCAGGGCCTGGGTTGCTGGAGCCTCTGCCCCCTGGGCTGCGCGGCTTGAATCCCCAGAGCCACTCTCTAGGGTCCTGTGGCTGTCCCAAGTGCACTTCCCTTCCCTCTCTTTCCCCTCTCCCCCTCCCTGCAGGTCTACCAGCTGTGCTCCTCCACCCAGCCCTTCCCTTCCAGATCCCTCCTCTGCTCCCCCTCCTCAGCCTGGGTCTCTTTTTAAGTCTCTGTCTCTTTCTCCCCCTGGCCTCTGCTCCCAGCCCCTCCTCCTACTTCCTTTCTTCCTCCCCTGGTAAATCTGTGGCCCTGAATCCAGGTTTGCAAGAGCTGCTTTCTGTCTGTCTGTTCTTCAAGATAACCTAAACCTGGCTGCAGGCCCCAGAACTTCCAGGCTCCCCTGCCACCCTGAGCCATTCCCACAATGCCCCCTGAAATCTCCCAGGGCTGCTTTTATAAGCCACAGCTTTGGTATCAGGGCCCATTCTCTGATGGGAGACTGGTATCAGGGTCCATTCTCCTTAGGGACACTAAAAGGCGGCTATCCCCCTCAACTCAGGCCTAGTCACCTCCCGGGGGCCCTGCATGTCCTCAGACTTCATCCCCTTCCTAAGAAATTTTTCCTCCCTCCTCCCTCTGGGAACCTTGACTAATCTAGATTCCACAGCAGCTCTAAGAGGAGCTGTACCCAAGCCCTGTGGGAGCCCCAGAGGGCCGGCTGCCCACTGAGGGACCTAGAAGCCCTGCTGGTTATCCTGATGGAAACACCTGCACCAACAGCTACAGCTCTCCTTCCTTCTCAGGCTCAACCAGCAGCAAAGACAAAGCAAGCGCACTGAAAGGGCATCTCAGGTAAACATCCTCCTCTCACTGTCTTGTCTGTGCTCCCAAGTCCCCACTTTTCATACCTTTAATCACCACTCAGGCCTCACCTGTGTTTAACCATCTGGGCTTCTAGGCTCCCTGCACCCAGCTCTTCCCACAGCAGCTTACACATGCAGAGTTGTAGGCTGTGAAGACAACTCAAGCTTCTCGGAAGAGTCTGCCAGGCTTTGGGGGTGGGGTGAGGAGGTGTTTTCCTTGTCCTACTTCTGGCTCTGGGCTTTTTCTCTGTCTCCCACTGGTCACCTGATAGGATGTCTGATGACAGTGTCTGCTGACTTTGGCTTGGGGAATAGTTGAGTGACTATCAGTGAGGCACGGGGAACCCCAGAGGTGGGAGTTGAGGGTGGGGGCACCTCAGCCTGGGGAGGCCCCAGGGACATGTCAGAGACTCTGGGTTGACTGAAGAATTTGGGTTGGACAGGGATATAAGGAAAGACTTTGGTGGCTCAGCGCCTGTAGCTCAAGCAGCTAAGGTGCCAGCCACATACACCAGAGCTGGAGGGTCCGAATCCAGCCCAGGCTTACCAAACAACAGTGACAACTACAACCAAATAATAGCCAGGTGTTATGGTGGGTGTCTGTAGTCTGAGCTACTTGGGAGGCTGAGGCAAGAGAATCGCTTAAGCCCAGGAGTTTGGAGGTTGCTGTGAGCTGTAACACCACAGTACACTACCCAGGGCAACAGCTTGAGGCTCTGTCTCACAAAAAAAAAAAAAAAAAAAAAAAAAGGAAAGACTTTGGGAGACACATACAGTAGTCAAACCTTTGCATTCTTGCGCAGAGATGATTCGCCTTCCACACACATGTACACATACATGTACATAAAAATACAAACACACCTACACACCCACCCAATCTCGTTCATTCATCAAGTGCTCAGTTGATGAGCACCCCTCCATCATCTCTTCAAACACACACACCCCTTCCCAGACATAAGCCCTTTCTGTTTGACATTGCTTTATCGTCTTGCTTCTCAGAACTGCGTCAGGTAGGCTGGAATCTGATGCTCAGACTTGGCTATTTTCATCACTGATCCACTTCAGTAAGAGCAGATCTTAGAGATAACCAGAATCTAAGTAACAACCCTTTATGGGAGCTGGGCTCCATAGGAGGTGGGGGAGTGTGTCTTAATCTAGACACTCTTCTCATTAAAGGATTCACTCAGCGCCTCTTGAGATGGAGGCGAGAGGACTCCAGCTTGCGGCTACCTTATAGGAGAGAGATTTCTGTGCAGAACACCCAGAGGGCCTCCCAGAAACCCCTTCCCCTAACTTTTTTTTTTTTTTTTTTTTTTTGCAGTTTTTGGCCAGGGCTGGGTTTGAACTCACCACCTCCAGCATATGGGGCCTATGCCCTACTCCTTTGAGCCACAGGCGCCATCCCCCTTTCCCTAACTTTTCAGCATCCCCGCACAATCCCCAGGCAGCTATGTGAAGGCCTTTCTTTATTTGGAATCAACTTGGCAGTAACCACACATTCTGAAAGGCTGCAGCTTGGAAGTCAGTAGCAGAAGCCCTTAATTCCCAGACCTAAGGGGGCTTTGCATGACAGTTCATCTCCTGCTGAGCACAAACACCCCATCTTTCTCCCTTCCAACCTCCAAGGAGGAGGGCCAGGCCACAGTGTGAAATGCTCTTAGAGGCATCCTGCTGGGGTGACAAGGCTCTGAAGAAAAAGGCAGATGGCTCCCCACTGCCCTGGGATGACATCCAAGTGGCCTGCCTGCTACATTAACAAAGGCCATACTCATCCTTCCTCTAGGCACAGCTCCAGCCATGCCCTTGCCACATATGCCACTCCAGCTCCTGTGAGCTTCTGCAGTCCTTAGTCAGGCCTCCTGGCACCCCAGGCTGCTCCCTGTCTGGAGGACATGTCTCCCTTCCATCACCTCTTAGCTAACTCCTCTGCATCCTTCAGGACTTACATGTCACTTCCTCCAGGAAACCTCAGGATGCCTCAGAATAGGGGCCCTAGAGCATAATTGTCAGGAGTTCAGGGACACTTGGGTTAGAATCCCGCCTACTAGCTGTCTCAGTTTCCCAGGGCTTTCATGGAGGCGATCACAAACTGGGTGGCTCAAACAACTGAAATTTATTGTGTTACAGTTCTGGAGACTGGAAGTCAGGAATGAAGGTGTCCGAGGCTGTGAGGGAGTCTCTCTCCTAGCTTCGCACAGCTCTGGCGTGCTTTGGCTTGTAGACGGTTCTCCCTGCGTCTTTCTCTTGTTTTCCCTCTGGGCATGTCTGCCTCTGAGTCCATTTTCCCTTTTTATGCCAGTCATATTAGATTAGGCCCACTTGAAAGATTTTACATTATTGATTGATTATTATTATTGATTATTAATGATTGACATACGTTATTATTGATTATTTCTGTAAGAGAGTCTCTCCAAAAATGGTCACATTTGGAGCTCCTAGGGGTTAGGAGTTCAACATAACTTTTAGGGAGGACATGGTTAAACCCAGAACACTTGCTCTATGACCTTGAGTGTGTTACTTTACTTCTCTGAGCCCTGTTTTCCTTATCTGTTGAATGAGGATTGTGAAAGAAAGAATTGTTGGGTGGTGACTTTGGTTCAAGACTTGATTCCACTGACCAGCTGTGTGATCTTGGGCAAGTACCTTAACCTCTCTGAATCAGTATCTTTTACTGCAAACAACCCCTCCCCCCGAAGCTCGGTTGCTTAAAACAACATCATATATTGTACTCATAAGTCTATAATTTGGGCAGGACACAGTGGGGAGAGCTTTTCTCAGTTCCATGTGACAGAAACTGAAGCAGTTCCACTGGATAGGAGGCTATGCTTCCAAGACGGCTCATTCATGTGGCTAGCAAGTAGGACTGACTGTCAGTTGAGAGCTTGGCCTGGGGCTATGGTCAGGCACTTTGGATCTTCTTCATGTGAGGCTGTCCATGGGACTGCTTGGGCTTCCTCACAGCATGATGGCTGAGTTCCAAAAGTGAGCATCCCAAGAGAGCCAGGCAGAAGTTGCACCCTTTTTTATGACCCAATCTTGGAAGTCACGTAGTGTCACTTCACCCACAGTCTCAAGCCTGCCCAGCTTCCAGGAGAGAACCCATGTTCTTGATGAGAGGAGGGTCAAAGTCATGAATTTTGGAAAATACATTTTGCCCGTCCTTTATTGTCCTAAGCATCAGGAGTTGTGACTTAGGCTGAGCCTTTACACACGTTATTTCATTTAATCCCTGTAACAACCCCCTACTGCTGATGCTCTTATCTCATTTCACTGAGGTTCAGAGAGGTGACTTGTCCAAGACCACCCAGCTAGACAGTGACAGAGTCAGCCTGTCTTTGTTTCCAGAGCCTCTGTTACTCAGACAGACATCACTAGTCACTGCTGTCTGTAGCCTGTTCACTCCTCCTCTTCCCAACTGTTCAATTCCCTGCCTGTAAAAGGAGGCTATTAATAGTGACTGTCCTGGGCCATTGTGGGTAGGAGAGAAGAGAGTGCACATGGAGGTGTCCGTGCAGGGTCTGGCACATGCACAGCCTCCGTAAAGGTCTGTTGTCTTCTTATCCATTGCCTCCCTGATGCCTGAGATGCAGCTAATGTCAGAGGCTTGGCACATAGAGTTGCCACATTGCTCCATAAATGTTTGTTGACTGAATGACAATTCCCATTTTCCAGAGAGGAGAACTAGCTTTTTATGCTCACACAATGGCACAGCAGGCCTGCAGCATAGATGAATGAATGAATGTTCTCTAGATAAGGCTGGATTCCCTCAGGAGCAGACTCCGAGGCAAAGATTCAAGGACAAGGAGTTTATGTGGGGGTGACCCTACTAGGTGGCACTGGTAGGGTGTGGGGAAAGGAGAGAAGGAAGGAAAGCAGGTGTGTTAGTAAGCAGGTTACTGGTATAGGCACCTGGGACTCAGTTCCACTGGGGATCCTGGAAGACAGCAAGGACCTTGACTTGGAACATCCCACTGAGGTATGAGGAGGCTAGGTAATTAACCTCCAATTTGCACATGTCAGCTCCTCCTGGGTGTGCTGACTCCAGTCCTCCCCATGGCCAAGCATGCCCCATGTACTTGCCTGAGCAGCCTCTGGGTGTCAGGGAGCAGTGAGGGCAGAGGGAGTGTAGGCAAGCCACCAACAGACTCACCTTGGGCTCTAACAGCTCTCTGCTTCTGGCTGTTCTTTGAAGGCAAAGTATGATTCTGAAAACAATCTGCCTGCAACCCTTCTTCCTCCCCTATGCTCCTAAGGGCCCACCTTGTACCCACAGGACTCCAGGCTCTGTCTGGAGCATCATCCCCCACCGGCACCTTCTCCAGCATCCTCTCCTCTCCACAGCAGGGCATCCTACCTGGAGAGCAAGCAGAAACCCTACAGAGTGGGGGTGGGCTGGGGAATTGCTGGGCAGGGCTGGGGAGAAGCTGGTTCACATGAGGCCGCTTAAAGCATTTTTGGCTAAGAGCAAGGAGGGTGTATAGGTGTCCAGAGGTCACTGGCCTGTTGTTTGCCCACTTTACTCCTCGGTGCAACCCTAGGCTGGCCTCTGAGTCCTTGGAGAATGGGGTTGCAGGTGTCACCCTTTTCTGTGGGATAAAGAGGCATGCTGCCTGCCTCGTGTAGTCTGGGACTTGTCATTTACTTTGGACTTGCAGTTAGGCTTGGGTGCTGCTCTTGGCTGTGCCGCTTTCTGGCCACTACTTTGGACAAGTCTCCAATTTCCTTGTTCTGCATCTATAAAATGAGGAACACTTTTATTTATTTTTTCTTTTTTTTGAGACAGAGTCTCACTCTATTGCTCTGGGGTTGAGTGCCATGACCTAATCATAGCTCACAACAACTTCAAACTCTTGGGCTCCAGTGATCCTTTTGCCTCAGCCTCCCAGGTAGCTGGACTAAGGTGCGCACCAGAACACCTGGCTAGTATTTTATTTTATTTTATTTTATTTTATTTTATTTTATTTTATTTTATTTTATTTTATTATTTTATTTTATTTTATTTTGAGACAGAGTCTCACTATGTCACCCTTGCTAGAGTGCCTTGGCTTCACAGCTCACAGCAACCTCAAACTCTTGGGCTTAAGCGATTCTCTTGTTTCAGCCTCCCAAGTAACTGGGACAACAGATGTCCACCACAATAACCAGCTATTTTTTGTTGCAGTTGCCATTGTTGTTTTAGCTGGTCTGGGCTGGGTTCAAATCCACCAGCCTTAGTGTATGTGGCCGGCACCTATCCACTGAGCTATGGGAGCTACCCTAGTGATGGGGTCTTGCTCTTGATCAGGCTGGTTTTGAACTCCTGAGTTCAAGGAATCCTCCTATTTCAGCCTCCCAGGGTTCTAGAATTACAGGCATGAGCCACAATTCCTTTTTTTTTTTTTTTTTTTTTTTTTTTTTGCCGGGGCTGGGCTTGAACCCACCACCTTTGTCATATGGGGCCAGTGCCCTACTCCTTTGAGCCACAAGCGCTGCCGAGCCACAATTCTTAATACCAATTTCACAGGGCCCACGTGAATGTGACATTGGATATGGCTGCATCCAGTAAATGATACAGTGAGGATGAAGACTGTCTCCTCACATCAGTCTCAAACCTGGGGCTTACCTGGGTAGTTCTTGGGGGATTTGAGTCTTTGAAGATCCTGGTAGTTACACATGGTGTTGGGCTGGATGTTGGGGTCCACTCAGCTGCCTTGGCATTGGGCACAGCTGAGGACTCTCTTCAGACATTCCAGGCAGTGAGCACTGATGAAGTGGGGCCGGAGAGGAGAGGAGGGATCTGGCAAATGCTGCAAGAAGCAGCTGTATAGGCTGCATAAGACACTTCCTTGGGAAACCTAATACATCTAGGGAAAAGTGGAAGGGAACGAAATGTACCAAGTGGTGCAAGATGCCAGAGGCAGAGACCCAAAGCGTTAGCTATCTTAGCATACAGTAACAAGAACTAGCCTCGGCCTAGCATCTGTCATGCACCCGGCACTGGTCTGAGTGATTGCCACAAAAGATGACATTTTGACTGGGCACAGAGGCTCACACCTGTAATCCTAGCATTCTGGGAGGTCAAGGCAGGAGGCTTGATGGCTTGATTCAGGAGTTCAAGACCAGCCTGAGAAAGAGCAAGTCCCCATCTCTACCTAAAATAGAAAACTCAGGCAGTATTGGTGGCAGGCGCCGGTGGTTCCAGCTCCTTGGGAGGCTGAGGCAGGAGGATTGCTTGAGTCTAGGAGCTGGAGGTTGCAGTGAGCTATGATGACGCCACTGTACCCTACCCAGGGTGACAGAGCAAGATCTTATCTTTAAAAAAATTGTATTATTATCTTTATTTTATAGGTGGGAAAACTGAGGCTTAGAAAGGTGCAGGTCATTGTTGGGAATGTGCAGCGAACAGGTAGCAGTGGTGTGACTGAAACCCAAATCTGGGTGACTCCAGAATTGGGGCCTCAATCGCAAACACAATAAAAGGAAAGTCCTCCTTGATTCTGCACAGGAGGAAAGAGGAAGAAAAATGGAGAGACTGGTCGAGCGTGCAGATCAGAGGAGGTTGGAAAGAGGGCAGGAGCATTCTCTCCCAGGATAGGTGGCATCATTTGCCCCGCCTCATGCAAAATTGAAATGCAGGTCCCTTTTAAAAGTTGATTGAGAATTTCAAGATGATGACAGCACAGCATTCAACCAAGCGCAGGGTCCTTCTAAGAGTTGGGACTGTGTGACAGCTTGGGTGACACATCCCTGACGTCAGCCCTGTGCCCTGATTTTGAACACTAGCAGGTACAGTTCCCTGTGGCAGGATGAGTTAGAGGCAAGCTTCTGGGTCAGGCAGCTTGCATTTGAACCCTGAATTCCCAGCTTCCTAGCTAATGACTTTGCATAACTTCTTTAAACTCCTTTGAGCCTCAGTTTCTTCTTCTGCAAAATGGAATGTTGTTAGTTGTTATTTACCAGGACTGCTGTGAGGCAGATGCAGGGAAGTGTTAAGCACTGGGCCTGCCCAGTAGTATAGACCAGCAATGGTGGTCCTCGCTGCCTACCTCCCCAGGGTGCAGACCCCACAGAAAGCCAGGTCCCAGCTGTCATTACTCTAAGTGTGGCTCAGCCTGGGCTGGAATCTTACAGGCTGCAGCCTCACTGCTCTGGCAGCTCCTCTTTCCCTCCCCATCCCCCAGGCTTTTAATGAGTTTAGTATTTTCATCAAATCATTCTTCCTACAACACAGGGCTGGGGGAGGCTAAAAATAGCTCCCTGAATCACATGATGCCTCCAAATGCGGAGGCTTCCAGCAAAGGTACAAGTGCGACTCCCTGTTTCCTAGGAAATGAGAGTCATTGTGATGCCTGACGCCAGGCCACCGCCAACAGCACATTGTTTCCTGTGACATCCCTGCGTGTGACAGCGGGGCAGGGGGTGGTGTGGGCAGGGCAATGGAACCCCAGAACTGGCAGGTCTGTGGTCTGGTGGCCTCAGGTCTGAGCCAGAAGCTGCCGGTCACCTTCAGGAGCGAAGGGTCCCTAAGGCAAGGGCTTCTTCACACCTGAGCATCCTGTCCCACCCCACCACCTAGGAGGAGCAGGCAGGAAATGGCTTTGCCAGCCAGAGAGGTGGATTTTCTCTCAGTTACCCACACTCTCTGCCTTCATGGTTCCTTAGCCAACTTCTTGAAGCTAATGGCATTTTATTATTTAGGAATGAAAGCAGATCTGTTGACAAACACTTCCCCACAGAAACCTTTCTGGACTCCTCCCATCTTCCTCCTCCATATAGAATGACTCTTAGCACCTAGACCAATCTTCAGACCTGTTAACTCACTGAATGCTGAGCCGCAGCCCTAGAGTTCCACTAGGTCTGGGGTTGGGCCAAAGAATTTGCATTTCAAGCTAGTCCTAGCTCCCCAGGAGGTGCTGACATAGCACTCTGGGGAACAGGCTTTGAGAACTGCTGTCCCACATCCTGTGGTCCATTTTTCCCCAGCCCCTTTCTTCTTTTGGTTTTTCTCACTTATTGCTTCTTGTAGCAAACCTGGATTACTTTTGGTCCCCTGTGTCTGGGCTGGTACTCAATAATTTATGCCTCTGGGCCTTTGCTCTGGGTCTTCTGCAGAGACCTCCCCTCCCACTTGTCTCTTGGCTGACTGCTATTCTTGCTTTAAGTGTAAGAAGTAAGAGCTTGTACTTATTGACCTCTTCACAATTCTGTATGGTAAGCACTGTTGTTATCCCCATTTTACAGGCCAGGAAACTGACATTCAATGGAAAGTCATAACCCCAAGTCACAGAGCTAGAAAATAGCTGGGATTTCACGTGGCTTGTACTTCAATCCTACAGGAGAGTCACAGCTCACCTATTGACTCTAGATCTTCCAGACTGGATGTCATCCACCTTCTTGGAGCTCCCCTACACTGCACAGGTGTCTTTATCAATGCATGGACAACCTAGCAGTTATCTGGTGATGGCTCTGCCTGCTTTCTTAGGCTGCTGGTTCCTCAATGGCACAGGCCTTGTCCGAATCATCAGGCGGTCCCAAAGGCCTAGAACAGGGTCTGATACTAGTAAGTGCTTAATAAATGCCATGTTCCTGGCTGATTGACTAACAGCTGCTCAAATGTTCATTGAATAAATAAGTAAATGGTTGCTGCCTAATCACTATTAAGTGAATACATAAATAGTAGGTGCTCATTGCTAAATAAATGAATGAGATATTAAATTCTCAATATATTCTGGCTTGTTGAGTGAATGAATTAATAGTAGCTACTAATAACTATTTTCTGGGTAAATTAATGAGCACATGAATGAATAGCATGTGCTCATTAAATATTTCCTGGCTGGGTGAATGGATGGATTGGCTGGTAGATGATGGCTGGGCTGGGTTGGTAGGTAGATGAAGGGATGGATGGGTGGATCAGTAGATGGGTGGATGGATAGGTTGGTATATAGATAGATGGATAAGGTAAATAGGTAGAGGTGATAGGTGAGTGGGTAGATGGATGGATGGGTGGATGGATGGATGGGTGGGTGAGTAGCTTAGTGTATAAATGAATGGATGAGTGAACAGATGGAAGGAGAGACAGGGGGATGGGTTGGTGGTTGGATGGATTGGTAGACAGGCCCATAACTCTGACATCGTTAGCATGGGGCACTGTGTGTGATGCCACTTCTCCCTGATAAATGTCAAAGAGTGAGTTATCCACAGGACCCCAGGGCACATACAGTCTGCAGCCTGAGGGTTCTCTAAGCCATAAGCTATGACTTGGGAAACCAGATGCTTCATGAGCACCAGGAGCAGGCTGTGGAACTGTTTTAAATGTCAGGATGTCGCCCAGCTGTGAGATTGGGGCTTGACGTTTGTTATGTTCCTGAGCATTTGTTTTAATGACTAATTATTTTTCATTTTTTGACATGGCACCTTGGGAGGGGAAAAGGGGAGCTTGGCTGGAAGCCGGAGACCTGTGCTCTCTCTGCACAATTGAATTCACTAACAAGCCAGAAGTGAATTAACCCCAACCGGCCAGGTGCAGAGCTAAATCTGGAGACCCAACTTCAAGGCACAGCCAGGTGCTGCTCAGCTTGGAGTCCCTGCCATGGTTGGCTGGCACCTGCAGAGAATCCAGAACGATCAAGCTAAAACCCAGTGGGCAAAGGCAGGTTGCTGCTTGAAAGTTAGCTGATTTTTCTCAGCACAAAGGAAAGATACATGTTTGAGATGACATATATTCCAATTGCCCTGATCTGATTATTACACATTGTATATATACATCAAAATATCACATGTACCCCCCAAATATGTATCACTATGATATATCAATAAAAATACATGATCTAATTTTGATCTATGATTAATCACTTGTGTGTTTTAAAGTAGTTACTATGTATAGGACATTGTAAAATGCTTTACCTGACCATATTGTCACTATTGTCCCCATTTTACAGATGTGGAAAGTAGGGGACAAGTAAGGGCAGACTGTGCTGTGGAGGTGGAGGGAGCAATGTAAGAGAAATGGGTGAATCTGGTGGGAAAAGAGAGGCATGAAGATGATGCTGGGTGTTCTGGCCCGTGCAGGAAGCGTGGAGATCCAGTGGGAGGAGGTGGCTGCAGGGAAAGGGGAAGATGGCAGCTTGGTGTGGGAGCAGTGTGAGGTACTTCTAGATGTCAACCTGAGGATTAGGTCCCAGATACAAATGAGGCTTAGAGATGCAGTGAAAAGTACAGAGAGTGATGATATGGAGCCCTAGAAAACAGAACAGAATCCCTCACTCCCATGCTCACATCAGGGAGCAATGGGGTCTGTGGCAAAAGAAATTTCCCAAGTTTCTTGCCAAAAGAGGCAGTGGTCTCTCAGTTTCTGTCAATTTCTTTCTGTGTGGGAAAAGCTTAAGAGCTTCTGGTTTGTTTAGGGAAACAAATCTGGATTTTATGTTACATTTCTTGGGTTTTTTGGAGGGAGTTCATTCAAAATTTTGCACAAGCACTGTCTGGGCCAAATGGCCCACATCTGTGGGCTGGATGCAGGCCATGGCAATCAGCTGGCAACCTCCCGGGCGAAAGTGATGAGGAAGAGGCTGGGCAGAGCTTGGGGCCACAGTATGGCAGGTGCAGCCCTCTGGCCAAGGGCACAGGAGGTGGGAAATTTCAGGAGCAAGTAGCAGAGAGTGCTGAGGACTCAGAAGGCTGGAAATTTGACCTACAGGGGATCAGATCAGGTTGTGCAATGGGAGGGGAAGAACCACTGTCCTTCTGTAGCAGCAGTTTCCACTTGGTATGGACTGAATGTTTGTATTCCTTCAAAATTCACATTTGAAATACTACCACCACCACCCCCCCATGACTTCGGGACATGATTATGTTACAAAGGTGGAGCCCTCATGACTGGAATTGGTGCCTTCATGATAGAGACCCCAGAGAGCCCCCTTGCCACTTCCACCATGGGAAGACACAGTCAAATGATGCCATCTTTGAACCAGGGAGGTTCCTCATTACCAGACATTGGGTCTGCCAGTGCCTCGATCTTGGATTTCTCAGCCTCTAGAATTGTGAGATATAAGTTTCTGTTGCTTATAAACTGCCCAGTCTATAAGACTTTGTTATTGTAGCCTGAATGTGCTAAGACACGACCTTGCTTATAAGGGGCAGGAAGGGGAATGCCGGGGGTGTCTTTGCAGCAGAGCAGGCTGCCCCAGGACTGCCCAGCCAGCATGAAGCCGAGTTCCCCTCATCTCTAGGGAGACAGAACTGTCAACCCTTTCAGAGGCCTCCTGAGACATTATGCATCACAGACAGCATGCAGTGAAATGTAAGAAAGGCTCTGCATGCCTGCCCCCAGCTCCTGTGCCAGCTCAAGGCTCCCCAGCTGGGAGTCACTGTGGTCTCTGGAAGCAGCACTGCCCCACAGAAACCCTGCTCTCTCTGACTGTGCCACCCAATGTGGTAACCACAAGCTACTTGGGGCTGGTGAGCTGGTGAACAATGGTTAATGTGAGTGAGGAGGATGTGTTATTTTATTTAATTTAAATCATTTAAATTTTAATAGCCTCACGGGGCTAATGTCTGCCATGCTGGAGAGTGCAGGGCTCAAGGTTTGGAAGATGTCATGGTAGTAGAAGCAATGACTCTGCCCTTCCCCTGTGACTTTTCTCACCTCTTCCCAGGAGAAAAGGATGCCAAGAGGGAGCCGGTGTCCCCATAGGCTGGGTCACTCTGTGTTAACAAGACCCTCACCTGGGCAGGCTTCCAAGGGGTGAACGGCTCAGCTGAGGGGACCTATTCCCTAGGGCTGCAGGGTTGTCTTGTCCTCTATTTTTTCCGCTTCTCATGGGCAGCTCTGACCCTCTGACCTTATCAGATCCAGCAGACAGCTGGACACAGGTCAAGGCTTAGTGGATAGGGACACCTCTGTGGGTTGTGGACCCGAGCCGCCTTCTTCAGCTCGGTCATCTACCAAGGGCTCTGCCTCCTTGGCCACTGGCCCAGTTCGTCATAGGGGCCACTGTCAGTGTCCTTCCCCTGGTCAGGTGAGTGTGTCTCCCAGAAGGGCGTGGTGGGACAGGAGCAGGCAGGAGTGAGTCTGCTTTGGCAATATTTGAGCACTCCTGAGTGCCTAAACCATTTGCATCTAACAAGGGCACAAGCCCCTAACAATGGCATTTTCTTATGTTTTCTTCCAGTATTCTAATAATAATAAAAAAAGAACTTCACATGTAATATACAACCACATTCCCTTTGTAAAAGATTAAACTAGTTCAGACGATCTTCCCTATAGGTAAGATTGCCTGTGGCCCTCCTCCCAGCTTTCCTTCTGCACAGTTAGGGTATTTTAACTCCTCCAAGAGATTATACTGAGTATGCTCCATGACTTGTTTTTCTTACTTACCCTGCCTTGGGAAATCTTTCCACATTAATTAATGAAGACAGGTCCCATTCCCTTTATTTATTTTTTTTTTTTTGGACAGAATTCACTCTATCATCCTGGGAGAATACCCTGGCATCACAGATCACAGCAACCTCGAACACCTAGCTCAAGCAATCCTCTTGCCTCAGCCCTCCCAAGTAGCTGGGATTATAAGGTCTGCTACCACGCCCGACTAGTTTTTGTATTTTTAGTAGAGACAAGGTGTCACTCTTGCTCAGGCTGTTCTCAAACTCATGCAATCCTCCCACCTCTGCCTCCCAGAGTGCTAGGATTACAGGAGTGAACCACTGCACCTGGCCTCCATTCCTTTTTAAATTGCTGCATAGTAATCCATCAGATACATATAGGATGGGTTATTTAATCATTCCCTATGAATGGATATTTACTTTTCTCCCCTAGTTTTCAATATCACAATCTGAGCAGGAGTGAACTCTGTTTTTTTTTTTCCTTTGGTGAGACAGGGCCTTGTTCAATGCGCAAGCTGGAGTGTAGTGGCATCATCACAGCTCACTATGGCCTCAATCTCCTGGGCTCAAGTAATCCTCCTGCCTCAGCCTCCCAAGTAGCTAGGACCACAGGTGCACACCACCCATGTCCAGCTAATTTTTAAAATTCTTTTTAGAGATTGGGTTTTGCTATGTTGCCCAGGTTGGGCTCAAATTCCTAGCCTCTAGTGATCCTCCTGCCTTAGCCTTCCAAAGTACTGGGATTACCAGCATAAGCCACTGCTCCCGGCCATAGTGAACATTCTTGTACATAGCTCTTTATACACATGGGTGAACCTAAGCGGGCACATATTAAGGAGTCACGTAAACTAGAGTATTGTTCAGCAGGTATTCCCTCTCCTCCCCTACCCTGACCTCCCTGGGAGGAGTACACCTCCCATCCCACTGACACCAGGCTTGGCCCTGTGACTCACTGTGCCTAACAGGAAGAGGGCAGGATTGAGGGGACCAGTTCTGAGCTTAGCCCTTAAAAGGCCTTAGAAGTTTCCACTTGTCCCTCTTGAGGGTCTGGAATCACCATGAGAGTAACATTCCCCAGGGAGCTGCTGGCCCAAGAAGCATGAGAGACATAGCCTGGAGCCCAGCCCAGTTGTGTCCAGTCTAGATCAGCTGAATCTCAGCCAAACTATAGGCAAGTAAGTGAGAAAATAAATGCTTGTTCCATGCTGAGATTTCAAGGTTGCCGCACTAAGAAAGTTGCCCGATGCAGACATGAAAGTAGTAACTCTTAGTAATCTCTTTCAGTATCTATTCCAATGTTTAGTGACGTGCCCTTTGACCCAGTGTTCTGCTTGTGGGAGGCCAGCCTTCAAAACATTCCACATCAAGAGAACAATGATCTTTATTGGGATGCCTACTTGGTGAGAGAAGGTGTCCTCCCCACACTACCTGATGGAGGCATCGAGCTGTCCAGCCATTTAGCAGCTCACATGGTGGGCCACTGGGAAAATTTCTTGCTGTCACCCAGCCCTACACAACTTGCTCAGTGTGACAGGTCCAGGGGTAAAAACAGCCCCTGAAGCTGACGTGTCTACACCTGGCCTCTCTGTAGTCACAGAACATTGACATGAGGGGAGCCTTCCAGTCTTACAGGCTTCTCCGAACGGGACCTGTGGCCCCTACACAAGCAATTCTCATCCCTGTAGGGCTTCTGGGGGCTCAAAACTGGCTGGGGAAACTCGGAAGATAAAATGTCTGCCGAGAGAATGACTTCCCATTGGATTGAAATTGAGTGTTTTCCACTCACCCCCAGATAGCCACTCCCTTTTCACTGAAGAACTACATTTTTCAGACTTCTTTTTCTTTCCCCCACCCTGTGGTCTTCCAGTGGACTCTAGGATTGGGTCATGCAAAAGCCCTAATGTTGGGAAGATGCTCAGAACCTCTAACAAGTGGTTGGCTGCCTAGGTCTCCCACCTTGTTCCTCGGACACTCAGGAAAGGCTGAGGGGGAATAAAACCGACTCTAACACCAGGCCCTGCAGACACCTCTGCAGAGAAATGCGTCTTTTGTTGGGGTGAAGCCCAGATGGAATCTCAGAGCTGGGAAACAGATCTGTTTGCTGGCTGTCCCCACTCGCCTCTTGGTTCATCTGTCACTGTTAGTTCAGTGCTGATAATTCTGTCAAATTGGAGCGCTTGCCTGGTTTGGCAGCAAATAGAGTCAAGAAGGATTCCCCTGCCCCCATTCCCCAGTAGAAATTTTGTAGATCCATGGATATTTATGGTGGATGCTGCTGTTGGAGTTGGGGTAGGGTCTGGCTCCATTTAGGAGGTTGTAGTCACTGGGGATTTTGTGCCTATGGGCTTCTGTGCAGCTGCTGCAGTGCCCGCCCCTCCCCTGACACAGTGAAGGGATGAGCCAAGAATACTATACCCATCAACCATCCCTGGATGGCCCCAGCCTCTGCCAGAACTCCTTCCATATCAGTTAGTGGTGGTAGACCCCATTCCTTTCTAAATGCTGCATTGTATATATGCAGTGTGCTGGCTGCCATGACAGGGGATGCGGTGGCCAAGGACTGGACCAGCATGGGCACAGGACTGATTGTTCACAGGCTGGTCAGTGATTTGCTAAATGCCAGGCACAAAGTGCTGCTCAATTGGTCCAACATCACCTGCCTCAGAGCCAGAACACACTTTGTGGTGAGGAAGGGATAGTGTTTCATTTCATTCTGCAAACAGAGGTAGGTGCTATTATTGACATTTCACAGATGGGAAAAAGGAGGCACAGAGAGGTTAAGACAAGTTGCAGAGCAGGATGGAAACCCAGGCCGGACTGATCCCAAAGGCCACCATTGTAGCTACCACCTCCCTCCAGAAGATGCAGAGCAGGAGGTGGCTGCCAAGTCACACCCAGAGAGGACTCAGAAAACCTGCCCAAGTCTTGCTGTCCATGGAAAAGACAAGAGAACATGACTGCTGCTTACCCACTGAGCCTCTTAGTGGTCCACACATGGCCGTGACCTTCCCTGCCCACACGGCACAGCTTCAAGTAGCCAGGGTGGGCCTCTGGCTGCTGCCAATGACAGATAGCTAAACCTCTGCAGCTGGATACAAAGCCTTTGGCTTTGTTTTTTGCTTTTGCCTGAAATAACCAGATAATTATAGCTGAAGCGAGTCACTCAGCTGGAGTTGCAGAAGCCAATTTCCTCCCTCCTGGACTTGATCTTCCTGTGGGAAGCATTGCTGTACTGTCCCCACTCTGGGGTGATCACTGTCAAAACCAGTACCCTGAGCCCAGCCTCTCTCTTGTTCTGCTGTGCTCAGAGCCCAGGAGTCCTGGGGAAAAGCTCAGATTGATTTCCAGTTTAATGGTGCAGGTCAGGGTGCAAATATTGCCAAACAAGTCTCCAGCTCTTTTCTCATAAAGACAACCTGGGGCCAAGAAGGGCCAGGCTGGGTTGGACCCTCTGGCTGGCAGCTCCTGGCAGATGTGTTGCTGGAAACTCCAGCGTGCTGGCCCAGCACTCCCAGGTTGGGCCAATGCTGATATTTACATTCCAAGGCGGGCTGCAGCTCAGGGCTCTTTCTGTTCCTGGGACTCTCCTGGGCCCAGGAGGTAGACCTGCAGAGTGGGATGTTAGGAGACAGCTTGTGTGGGCTGAGGGAGAACCACAGGAGATGGAAGGCTGGGAATTTGGCCCAAAGCCTGAAATAGCAAAAATAAAGATAGTGATAATAATAGCAATTATTTACAAAGTACTTACTATATGCCAAATTCTGGGATAAGTCTTTCCCACTTTCATAGTGCTCCAAGGCAGATGTATCCTACTTTCATAGGATAGAAAACAGAGGCAGAGAAAAAGAGCTTGCCCAAGGTCACACAGCTAGCAAGGGAGGGACCTGTGAAGTCCCCTGAGCAAGTGTATTTCTGAAAATTCTAAAATCAAATGTCCACGGGGGCTGAGAAGTTTAATGCAACCAGTGACACTTCCTAAGTTTAAGGCAATAGGGGGGGGTGGGGACTGGGGCCCACTGGAGAAGGAAGTTCCCACCCAATGCCCCCTGCTACCTAGCTGTTGTCACAAGGAAATGTGAACCCTGTGGGGCCAGCTTGTCTACATTTCAAGAGAAAATCTTAGCATGTTTGTTTCTATAATCAGGGGGAAAACACATATTTATCCATCTACAGGTTTTTATTTGAAGTCTTCTAATTTTTAAATGTTGGCAACACATTTCTTTTCTGGAAAAAACACAGTAGAAGCCAAGTTGAACACGTGTTTGGGTGACAACACTGCTGTAACTGCTAAGCCCTGCTTGTTCCCCTGCGCTCTGCTGCCCAGGAGCAGAAGGAACTCATGAGCATCCAGCTTATAGGTCCGCACTCAGGACTGTCACCTGAGCCACTTTAGGGGTAATGCCCAGAATCAGCATCAATCTCAGACCCAGACCACCAGGCCCCTGATGTCCCCACACTTCAGAAGCCCTCTCTCTGTCTCCCATCCCCCACTTCCCCACCCACCTCTGTCTAAGCAGTGCTCCCTTTCCTTGAGGCAGAAGATCTGGTGGGCCCAAGGCCCCAGAATTCCCTGCCCCAAAGACCTTGAACCCACTTTCAAGACCTGTGCATCAGTTATTTGTGGCTGTGTAATAAATCAACTTGGTGGTGTGAAACACACCCATTATCTCCACATCATTATCACCTCTCTGGGATTGTTTCTGGGGGCTCGCTGGGTCAGCACAATCACTCTCTCTTCTGCCAGGCAGACACTGGCCAGGCTGCGTCACTCACAGATCTGCAGATGATCCGACTGGGGCTGTGACCTTGGCTGGTCACAAAGCACCTGCACGTGGCCCCTCCAAAGGACCTTCCTCATGGCCTACTGACAGGGTTCTAAGGACAAGCAGCCCACAAGGGAGTCCCAGGAAAAAGCTGCTGAATCACCTGTCACATAGCGTCGATTGCTTGTCCTTAATGGGCCAAGGCAATCACAAAAGGGTCAGAGACATAAAATATTCCTCCATGGTGGACAGGCGAGGTCAGCTGGTAAGAAGAACCTATGGGAGAGGTTTCCATGGCTCTGATACCCGCAGCAGTCAGCATGCTTTCCTTCCCGGAGTTCCTCCCAAGGATGCAGCATGTGCTGGGCATGGCCCAGGGGTTGCTGCAGGGCCAGGAGCAGATGGAGCCTAGATGCAGGGTGGGTGGGCACCTGCTGGGTGTGCACATGCCAGCACATGGTGCCCTCTAACCCTGCTAGTGTTAGGGCAGGCTGCCTGGAGGGCAGGACAGACCTTTTGGATTTGCTCTGAGGATCCCTGCTGAGAGCCACATGAGGACAAAACAGGCCACTCCTAGGGCATGGAGTGATAGCCTCCACTGAGAAGAAAGGGGCGTGGGGAGAAGAGAGACAGAGATAAATGAGCCTGCTGTGCGTCCTCCAAGCTCCTGGCAAACCAGTCCTGACCAAGGGTGGAGTAGGCTTAGCGCTGGCTGCCAAGTGCCATGCAGGGTTGTTCATGGCCCCTCTTTACAAAAACTCCCAGTGGCAACCACAGGAAAGCCAGTTATCAAATGATGAAAGTCACTGGCCGAATTTGGGCCAAACTGTGGGCCTTTGTAGAAGGGAGAAGTTAGAGTATCAGTTATGCAAATGTAAATTACCTGGGGGAACTCGAAACCTGGTCTGGATGCAATTGGCTGCCTTGCAGCCCCCACCTGGGGATTTTTAAAATCTCCCCAGTGATTTTAATGTCCATTCAAGTTTGAGACTCACAGAGCCAGAGGAGAAATAGCTGGAGGGGAAGTGTTCTTGGCCTGAGTTGACAGAGAGGGGAGAGAAGGCATTCCAGGTGGGTAGAACAACTAGAGTAAGAGGGGGCAGGAGTATGCATTTCGGAATTGGGGGCAGTATCGGGGAGCAGTATAACATCTCGTTGGGTGTTCTAAGGTACTAGTATTAGTAATGGTAAGTAAAAAAATGGCTGATAATATGCCAAAACACTGTGCTATGTGCTTTGCAGACTCAGTCTCTTTTGGTCCTTACAACAAATCTGGTAGGAAAGTATCAGGAAGTATTCTAATTCCCATTTTATAGATGGGAAAATGGAGGCTCAGACTAGGTGACTTGCCCATGGCTAACCCTGAGCTGACATTTGAATGCACAACTCTCCTGTTCTGAAAGTCATACTGGGAGGGTCCTTAGTGCAAACACAAGGCATTCCCACCTTGAACTAGGGGTAACAGGGAGCCAGTGTAGATTGGGCTTTAAGCAGCATGTTGGGGTAGGTACCTGTGAGGCAGTAAGTGTGGCAGGGTGGTGTGGAGGGGAGAAGGCAGGAGGGATATATACGTAGGAGAGTGAGCAGGTGAGCAGAATGGAGGGCAGAATCCTCAAAGAGGGTACAGCTCTGGGGCCTCAGCAGCTCCTTCCAGGCTGTGACCCTCTTTCTGTGAAGGCAGGTGGAGTTAAGGCCCCTGGGCAAGCTTCCCTTATAGAGCCTCAAGTCTTTGCACACACTATTCTCTTTGCCTGGAACCCTCGAGAGTTTCCACCTGTCTCAATGCTGCTCATTTTTGCACACATAGCTGAGGCATCACTTCCCCCTGGAGTTCAACAAACTGGGTTTTGAGTTTGAACTCTGATACATAACTAGCTCTGTATTCTTGGACTGATTCAGTCCAAGACAGTTCTTCAACTGTAGAATGAGAACAGCAAAAACAGTCCTTGTCTCCGAGGGTGCTAAGTCAGTTGTGTCATCATGCGTGTAAAGCGCTTAAGATAGAGCCCCACTCAGAATCAGAGCCCCCAGAGGCTGTACCTGCCACTCCCTGGTAGCACCCTCTCTGTGTGACAGTTGCCTATTTGTCTGTCTGCCTCCCCTTGGAGACTGTAAGTCCCTTGAGGGCAGAGGCTAAGCCTGGTCACCACTGGAGCCTGGTCTTCTTAACTTTATTGCTTAGAATATAGGTTTAATGGCTGGAGCTATGGCAGCATTCTTAAGTATATGAGGCAAAGACCAAGAGAACCACCAGGAGCCCTCTCGGTTCTGCATCTTTTACTTACTAGACAAGGAAGAGGTGTGGTGGGGATTGCTGGAGTCTCACCCAGTGTCTCCTCTCTCCTTGCCAACAGGCCCCCTGGGGTTGATAGGAGCAGTAAGGCCTTCATCTAAGGGGTCTCACTTTCCAGACTCCTTTGTAGCCAGGTGGCTAAGTGATGCAGTCTAACCAGCCATATTGATTGTCATAGCTTGGGTTCCACGGAACAGACTGTTTGAGGAAAAGATTTAAGAGCAGGTAGTTTATCTGGAACGTGATTCTAGAAAGAAAAAATGAGAGAAGGCAGGGAAGCTAAATGCAGAGTGTGCAAGTGTCTGATTGTTGCTGGGGGCAGCTGAGGCTCCATTCTTCTGGGCGCTTCTGAGAGATGGTGTACAACAAATCCCAAGTTTTCCCAGCCGAGGGCCAGAGAGCTGAGGTATTTATCCACCACCTGCTGCCTGTCATTGGTCGAGGATGCCCTTGGACAGCATTAACTCTGGCACTCCTGTCCAGCTCTGTGCGGCCACCTGAGCAAGCTACCAGGCCCAAAGAAAGATGTTGTATAAGAATGATTCTGTGGTACTTAACTGATGAATGTCAAGAGGATATGGGAAGGATAGTCACCTATAGTGTTTGTTATGGAAGTGTAAATTGTTGTAAAGGACTTCAGAAAAGCACCTAAAGGGGAGCCTGACTCAGCTAATATGGGCCCTTTGCCCATGGTCTTCTTAACCTCTTATTGCTTAGAATATAGGTTTAATGGCTGGAGCTATGGCAGCATTCTTAAGTATATGAGGCAAAGACCAAGAGAACCACCAGGAGCCCTCTCTGTTCTGCATCTTTCACTTATTAGACAATTTACTCATGGATATTATGTCAGATAAAAAAAATAAACCCCTCTCTTTAGGGTTTAAGGCATCCATGGATATTTGGGTTTCCTATTACTTGCAGATGTAACCAATCATTGTTCAATAAGTCAAACGTGTTGAAGAATGGGTGGGTAAAACCTAGGTAGGAGTAGAGTGGGGTGGAGAGTTTTGTCTACTTACAGAGGTTTGACTATAATCTTAGATTGTAAGCTCCTGGGGACTGATAATGATTATTTTTGCTCATCATTTTATCTTCAGAAGTTAGACCAATGCTGGGCAGTGGAGGCTTGCAATAACTATTTCCTGAATGAATGGCTGACAATCCTGGGGAGGAGAGAGAACTACAGATGCTCTAGACACAACTGATTTCAGTCTATGTTTATGGAAAGTCTTTTCATGTACCAGATCATACTTCCTTTTTCCTAGAGAGAAAAGGGTTGAGGAAGGGAGGGAAGAAAGAGCAAATAGGTTAGGATCAAGGGTTAAAGTTAAAGTAGGTTAGGTTACACTTTCTCTTTCTGAGCCTTAGTTTTCTCATCTGTAAGATGGGGATAATAACCGTATCATACCATTGTAAGAATTAAGTGAGAGAACAAAGGCCAGTGATTAGCAGAGTTCCTGGCATATGGCAGCTCCTCAATAAATTATACTGTATTCTTATTATCATTGTTGTTATTAGGAATAGGTATATCTACTGGGCCCTGTGGAAAATCAAGAAGACATAGTCCTTCTCATATAGCTCATGAATCTGATAGGAGAGACCCACTGTATTAGGAGAGAGGATAAATACTATTATTCCCATTTTATGGCTGGGGATACAGACTCCAAAGTGTTATAAAATTTACCTGAGAGTGGCTAACTGGTTTGTGGCAGGGATTTCCCAGTGGCCCCATGAAGAGACTCTGGAAAAATACTAGAAGTGTTGCTTAACTTTGGGATGAATTCAGCAGAGAGATTCTGTGACTTGGTCTTGTCCCCAGGACAACACTTGACAAGGGCCTGTTCAGCTTTGTGATGGCAGCTGAAGCCCAATTTGGCCTCCCCAGATCCCTCCCATCCTCCAAGGCTCTGAAGCTTCCCAGGGCCCAGTCCAGCTTTGAAAATGCATTTGTTGAAAGGAGCCAAATAGGCCCAAAATGACTATAGAAAGTGCAGGTTAGCAAAGCTACATACTGGAAAGATCTTCAAATTAGGATGAGGTACTTTATTTACAGATTAGTCACTGAGCCAGCTCCTTCATTCTAAGGACTGTCTTGGACCTGCTGGTGGCAGAGTTACTCTCACCAACAGACCATGGCAAGCTGAGTCTGCCTACGGCTGGTCCCACTTACTGAGGGGTGGGAGTGGGGAAGGGAAGAGATCCCTTCATAGCATGGTTGGGAGCCTTCCCAAGTTGGGTGAGGATGGTTCCAAAATATTTTTATGCTAATTAATGGAGCTATTACAATTTATTGGCTAAACAATGTTTCTATTTAAAGAATCTCAGGATTGAAGCACATTTAACTTTCCCTTAAGTAGGTTTGCAAGTTGGGCATTAAAACTCCTATCATTTCCAGTATGGCCTCATCACAGACTCTCTGGCTACCACCCTTATGTCTCACAGATAAAGTGTGAAGGATCCTCAGAGGGGAGAAGGACAGGGGTCCAGGGCTGAGAAGACTACCTTAGTCTCAGCATCAGGAAATTGGTAACAGCTGAGGCAATGCTGAGCTTTGGGTCTCTCGCTCACTTCCTGTGATAGACTAGTGTCTGGGGGAACAAGGAGGCCACTCCCTCCTCGGCATCTTTTTACCTGAGAGATGGTTTTCCTGTGACGACACAGTCCCACAGGCATAGGCCTACTTTTTGTGAAACCAAGCAACCAAGAAATGAACAACAACTAAAAAAAAAAAATCATCTTGAATCTTGGCATAACTCTTAGAAAGCACGTGGTGGGATGTGAACTTGGAAGGATGAACAGATGTGGTTTTTATTCCTGGTGTTTCTCCATTCTGCCAGCTGTGCATTTCCTACTTGCTCCCTCGGGAGGGATGACTCAGCAGAGACTCTGGGAGGAAAGAGTGTCAGCTCTTGGCTTTAGAGTCTCAAAAGCTTCTGCCTGGGGGGATGAGCAGAGTTGGGCCTGAACATGAGAAAGAGAAGCTGAGGAGGCCAGCTTTTGGGTGTGCAGGTGGGAAGGGCTGAGGGGAGAAGGAGGGATGAGGGCACACAGTGGAGGGGAGAGGCCCTGAAGCCAGGTGCTTGGGGGTAGACTCAGAATCCAGACACTTTCTAGTCCCTCCTGGAGGGGGTAGCTGGGTCAGCACCTCCATGGTCACTGTTCATTATCAATACACAGCAGTCACCTGGGTTGCCCTTCCTGTGCATGGCTGGTGGGAACCTCTTCTTGGGGTTGGCCAGCATAGAGAGGAAACTCCAGCAATGTCCTGAGGGCTACTGTTTCAACAGTCTCAAGCCACACACAAACAACAGATAGGTTGGAGCCCTGGACAACTGCTGGGATGACACAATGAGTGAGAGCCCCTTAGCACTCCCCCCACTGGAACCTGCCAGGATGTGTCCAGGAGGTAGGGCCACAGGTGACCTGAGGAGGCTCTCAGGAGCTCCTTAATTACAGAAGCCCACAGCAGATTGAGGGAGGGGTAAGATGGGCCCTTTGTGGGGTCATTTGGATCCTTAGATTGACTCTAATTCCATCTTTTGTCTTCCTCTTTGAAAAGCTTAACAGAGTGCAATGTGAGAAGCCCATCTTCCCTCTTGCCTTGCAGAAGCTCTGGGGACCCAGCCTGTTTTCTCAGCTCTGCCAACTCCCCTGGGGACTCTCCTCCCCAGGCAGGCTGCCCACAGGGGTGGAGTCTGCCAGCTGCCTCCTGCCTTGTCCTCCTCCTCCCCTGCCCCCGCCAGAAGTCCACAGGCCTTTTCATTTAAAGAGTTCATTGCTACAGGAAACAGATGGGCATAACAAAAATAATAAACAGTGAAAATTTCAAAGGTTCTGGAAGCTAGAGTCATGGTCTCAGGTTCATCTTTAAAGACTTCCTTCAGAGACGGGACCTGAAGATGACTGCAGCCTCTGTTGTTTGAGTCCCTGGGGTGGCCAGGCAGCTACCAGAAATGTCAAGGACTGTCAGTCACTGGACTCCTTTGTGATTCTCATAGTGGTCTTGTAACTGAAGAGAGAGTGTCATTACTCCCATTTCACAGATGTGAAAATTGAATTCAGAGAGTAGGAGCAGTGACATGACTTAGGGGGCCCAGTGCAAAATAAAAACAGGCTGGGCATGGTGGCTCACACTTACTATCTTAGTACTCTGGAAGGCTGAAGTGGAAGGACTGCTTGAGCTCAGGACTTTGAGACCAGCCTGAGCAAGAGCAAAGTCTCAAGCAAGACCACCTCTACTAAAAACAGAAAGATTAGCTGGGCATTGTGGTGGGCACCTGTGGTCCCAGCTGCTTGGGAGGCTAAGGCAAGAGGATTGCTTGAGCCCGGAGTTGAAGATGCTGTGAGCTATGATGCCACAGTACTGTACCCAGGATGACAGAGTGAGACTCTATCTCTAAAAACAAAAAAACAAACAAACAAAAAAAACAGAAAAAAGAAAAAGAAAGAAAAAAGGCCTATCTAGTTTAAAAAACTAAGAGTTTCAAGATAGCAACAGCAGAGCATTAAACCAAGTGAGGGGCCCTGCATAACTGTCCAGGACACATGCCGTGAAGTTGGCCCTATTAGACAACTTGCCCAAGGACACCCAGCTAGTGAGAGGCACAGATTTCAATGCGAGGTCTAGGACAGCTTTCAACTGAATTCTGCTGTCTCCCGGCTGTATAACTGCAGACACCCGGATTCCCTCCCTGTCTTCCACCATAGCTTGGCTGTCACTCTGTTTTTATGCCTTAAAAAGAATAGTAAAAAGTAAAGCATGACTTTAAGATACCAGCACTACACAAATTCCGACATTGCTCCAAGAAGCCCTTTGGCTCTTGCTAAAATGGAAGCTAAAAGAGATGACTGGGCATTGACACGTACACCCTCCATTCAATTAACTTGAGGAGGAAACGGTTTTGAGACAGATGATTCTTATTTGCAATGCAGTTGAAAGTCCCTAAGGGCAGGAAGATACTCAGGCTTGCTTATTTCAGGAAGTGGTGTCTTCACTCCAGTTTACTGGGACTTTAAGAGACCTCAGTTGAGCGTTCCCAACGGGAAATGCATAACGTTTGGTTTGCCGTACACATTTGATGCAGTATCTATACGGACATATATTTGTATTTTATTCTATTATCACAGTGGTTCTCAGTGGAAGGAGTGACCTTATCCCCCAGCAGATATTTAACAATGTCTAGAAGACACTTTTGTTGTCACAGCTAAGGGGGAGCTTCTACTGGCTTTTAGCAGTCAGGGTTTGGGGAGACTGCTGGACACCCACAAAGCACAGGGCAGCTCTCCCCCTCAGCAGAGAATTTATCCAGCCCCAAATACCAGGTTGGGAAACCCTGACACGCAATTATTATTTTTAACCAATGAAATGTACTAAGACTAGAATCCTACTTTGTAAAATATATCTACCCCTAGGAAATTAATTTTTGGAGCATTGCTGACTAAATTTATGACTCATATGTAAGAATTAACTGGGTTCCAAATCAGCAGACAGTTGAACCTCGGACAATCTTCACAACTAGCCCCCCAATTTTGAATTCTTATCTTCATTCTGCTGATGAGGAAATTGAGCCTAGAGTAGAGAATTAGGGAGGGACTTCTTGGAAATGGGTCCACCCAAAGATGCTGTCAGTGTGGGGTTCATTTGTGCAAAGAACCAATTTCTTCTCTTAGCATCCCACCAGCTGGGGTCACCCCATGAACTGTGATGGAAGGACCCTCATCCCTGCCTCTGGCTCAGAGTCCCCCCTTGCATTGCTCACAGTGAATCCTCTTTTTCCTGCCTTTTATCCACCTCATCCACAATACTTGATTTTGCTTTGAGGGAAGCACCCTCCTCTCAGGAGCTTGAGATAAACTGACCCCATGTTCTGAGTCTGGGGATGGAGCATGCAAACCAAGTGACAATGGCCAGGGTATTAAGTTCCCCTGGCCACAATGGTTAGCTTGGGATAGTCATATAATCCAGTTTGAGCCAAGAAAGTTTACAGCCCTATCACCACTCCAGAGGACCAAGCCTAGGGATGAACTTCAAAGGGCTCCCTGATAAAACATAGGAGACCCCATTCAATTTGAATTTCAAACAAATAATAAATAATTTTTTTAGTTTAAGTATGTCCCAAATATTTAGTAGGATATACTTAAACTAAGAAAAGTACTTCTTTTATTCCCAAAATATGTCCTATATTTTTGGAAAAAAAAAACAATTTTTTTTTTTTTTTTAATTTTTTATTGAGACAGAGTCTCACTCTGTCACCCTGGGTAGAGTGCTGTGGCATCATCACAGCTCACAGCAACCTCAAACTCCTGGGCTCAAGGGATCCTCTTCCTCAGCCTCCTGAGTAGCTAGGACTACAGGCACCTGCCACAACATCCAGCTAGTTTCTTAATTTTTAGTGGAGATGGGGTCCTGCTCTTGCTTAGTCTGGTCCTGAACTCCTGAGCTTGAGCAATTCTTCCACCTCAGTCTCCCAGAATGCTAGGATTATAGGCATGAGCTACACCACTGGTCCATCCTATATTTTTCTTTGTTATATTTGGCAACCCATCAGAGGGATTTGAAAAGGAGATGGCTCTTGGTGACATCATGTGAGCCCTGAATTGAATTTACCTAAAGCTAAACTGCCCTTGGACTTGTGGATAAAAGATTGCTAAGGAGTTTTCTGGATCTTCTCAAGGCCTTGGCTTTGGAACAGTGGTTCTCAACCTGTGGGTCGCGACCGCTTTATAACAATGAAAATACATCGCAGCATTAGGAAGTTTGAGAACCACTGCCTTAGAGGCTTAGTAAGAAAGTCTTCTATGGGTGACTATACTTCCTTCTGCCCTTCACAGTGCTCAATGTCCAGGGACAATAAAGTAGGGTTGGATAATGAAGCTCTGGGTACATCTCCCTTCAAA
Source organism: Loris lydekkerianus (assembly GCA_963574355.1). Taxonomy (NCBI): domain Eukaryota; kingdom Metazoa; phylum Chordata; class Mammalia; order Primates; family Lorisidae; genus Loris; species Loris lydekkerianus. The sequence continues at coordinate 1,196 of CAUYPK010047448.1, read as the reverse complement.
TAACTACTTTCATTCTTTTGAGCCCTATGTCTCAGACACTGTACTGGAGCTTTAACTTAAATGACTTCCCACCCTTCAAATATATTTGAGATAGGTAATATCACACCCATTTCACAGGTGAGAAAAGTGAGGTCTGGAGTGGTAATTCTGCCTGTACTTAGGGGCATAATCAGAGAAAGTGAGAAACAGAGAACTTGAACCAGGCCTTCATGACTGCAAAGCCTGTGCTGGTTTCTTTACAGTTTGCTACCCAAACTCCTTGCCTGCTGGTCTGACCCCACACCTTGTCCACTTGTCTGGCCCCTAGGAAGGGAGCCAGTGTTATCCATGATCCTGCTCTTCCTCTGTCAGCCCCTGAGGACCCCCATAGCTGCCCACCTCTGACTAGAAACAAGCTGCTGAACATATGGAAGCCTTAGGAGGCCGTTTCTTTGACAGCCTTCAATTTAAAAGCTCATGGAAATTTTTCTCCAACTGCCATGCAGTGAACAGCCCAGGTACACAGGCCTCTGGAGGCCAGAGGGGCTGGCCCCATCTGCTTCCCATTACCCTGGGGGAGGGATTTCACCACCAGCCTCTGGTAACAGGAGCCTCTGGTCTCTGATTTATGGCCCATTTGGAATGAGGCCTTGGGAGCAATTACGTGTTGGATCGAGCAAGGCGAGGGCTAGAGCTTTGCGGAGCAGAGAGCAGTGCCAGCTGAGCTTTGTCCACAGGCAGATGGGGAACATCCAGTGAGTACCTTCTTATTTACTCAAGTGACCAAACTTTTACGGATAATTGCCCAAGTGCCAGGCACTATTCTAAGTGCTTCTTAACTATTCACTCAGTAATTCACTCAGTTAAGCCTCCCTATGAAGGAGACGCTGTTATCATCCCATTTCATGGCTGAGAAACTAAGGTCCCCAAAGATTATATAGCTTGCTGCAGTCACATAGTTAGGAACATAGGCTTGGCTGGGACTTGAACCCATACTCCAGAAGCTATGCTCTCAACCGTTATGCTGCCCCCTCCAATGAATGATCTTTATTTATTATTATTATTATTATTTTATGTATTAATAGTTTATTTATCACTCATATTCATAGCTCAGGAACACGGGTCAGTGGCCAACGTCTATGTAAGTCAGCCCAAAGAAATTCTTTATATTCCAAAATCACTTTACGCTCTGAAAGACACCAGCCTTCCTCATCTCC
>CAUYPK010047447.1:0-26264 GCA_963574355.1 Loris lydekkerianus | reverse complement strand
ACACATCCATACCAAAATCTGCAGTTTTGAGATTTTGTAATGTGGGCCATTCTTGCTGGGGTTAGATGGTATCTCAGGATGGTTTTGATTTGCATTTCTCTAATAATTAGGGACGATGAGCATTTTTTCATGTTTGCTAGCTATTTATCCGTCCTCTTTAGAGAAGGTGCTATTCATCTCTTTCCCCATTGATATGTGGGATTATTGGCTTTTTTCATGTGGATTAATTGAGTTGTCTATAGATCCTAGTTATCAATGTTTTGTCTGATTCAAAATATTCAAATATCCTTTCCCATTATGTAGGTTGTAGATTTTCTTTGGTTATTATCTCCTTAGCTATACAGAAGCTTTTCAGTTTAATTAAGTCCCACTAGTTTATTTTTGTTGTTGTTGTTGCAATTGCCACAGTCTTCATAAAGACTTTTCTCAGGCTGATAACTTCAAGTCTTTTTTCTATACTTTCTTTGAGGATTTTTATTGTTTCATGCCTTACATTTAGGTCTTTTATCCATCTTGAATCAATTTTTGTGAGTGGAGAAAGGTGCAGGTCCAGCTTCAGTCTTTTACATGTGGATATCAAGTTCTCCTAGCACCATTTATTGAATAGGGAGTCTTTCTCCAAGTGTATGTTCTTAATTGCTTTATTGAAGACTAGTGGCTGTGAGGTGTTAGTTTCATTTCCTGGTTTTCTATGCTATTCCATATTCTATTCTATTTCTATTGTATGTCTTTATTTTTGTGCCAGTACCAGGCTGTTTTGACCACTAAGGGCCTTTTAGTATAGCCTAAAGTCTATATGATGGTATGATGATAACTCTGCCCTTGTTTTTATTACTAAGAACTACCTTAGCTATATGGGTTTTTTTCTGTTTAGATACAAAGTCTTGAAAGTACCATGTTGGTATTTTAATAGGGTTTGCATTGAATCGGTAGATTGCTTGGGAAGTATAGACATTTTAACAACGTTGATTCTTCCCAGCCATGAGCATGGTATGTTCTTCCATTTGTTAATATCCTCTGCTATTTTCTTTGTTAGGTTTTCATCATTTTCTTTATAGAGGTCCTTCACCTCTTTTTTTAGGCATATTCCTAGTTATTTCATTTTCTTTGAAGCTATGGCAAAGGGAGTTGTATCCCTAATTAGCCTCTCATCTGGGCTGTTGTTGGTATACACAAAGGCTACTGAGTTGTGGACATTGATTTTATATCCTGAGTCATTCCCATATTTTTTGATAACTTCCAGGAGTCTTGTGGTTGAGTCTTTGGGGTTCTATAAGTATAAGATCATAGCATCAGCAAAAAGGGAGAGTTTGAACTCCTCTGCTCCCATTTGGATGCCCTTTATTTCCTTCTTTTGCCTAATTGTATTGACAAGAACTTACAGAACTATGTTGAATAGTAGTGGTGGATGCATATCCTAGGACACAAATCTTGTCTGGTTCCAGGTCTAAATGGAAAAGTTTTCAGTTTTACTCCATTCAGTAAAATATTAGCCATGGGTTTATAATAGATAGCTTCAATCAGTTTCATGAAAGCTATAACCCACATACAACCTAAGAATAGGGGGAAGGGAGAAAGGGAGGGGAGGGAGGGGGGAGGTAGGTAGAGGGAGGGAGATTGGTGGGATTACACCTGCAGTGCATCTTACAAGGGTATATGTCAAAATTAGTAAATGTGGAATGTAAATGTCTTGGCACAGTAACTAAGAAAATGCCAGGAAGGCTATGTTACCATTGTGATGAAAATGTGTCAAACAGTGTATGAAGCTAGTGTATGATGCCCCACGATCATATCAATGTACACAGCTATAACTTAATAAAAAAATAAAAAATAAAAAAATAAATAAAATGCCAACAAAAAAAAAAAAAAGAAAGAAAAGAAATGTGCCACCTATGCCTATACTCTTCAGTATTCTAATTACAAAAGGATGGTGGATTTTATTGAATGCTTTTTCTGCACCTATTGAGAAGATCATATGGTCTTTGTTTTTGCTTCTGTTGATATGGTGAATAAAGTTTATGGACTTGCATATGTTAAACCAGTCTTGCTTCCCTGGGATGAAACCTTGATCATGATGTGTGACTTTTTTTGGTCATAAGCTGTAATCTATTAGCTAGGATTTTGTTGAGAATTTTTGCATCTATATTCATTAATAAAATTGTTCTGAAGTTCTCCTTTTTATTTGGGTTGTTTCCTGGTTTTGGTATCAGAGTGATGTTGGCTTTGTAGAATGTGTTGGGGGAAGATTCCTGCCTCTTCAATTTTTTTGAATAATTTCTGCAGTATGGGAATAAGATCTTATTTGAAGGTGTGATAGAATTCTGGTGTGAAGTTATCTGGACCTGGGCATTTTTTTCTTGGGAGATTTTTATTGTTTCTTTGATCTCAGTGCTTGAAATTGGTCTGTTCAGGACCTGTATTTCTTCCTGGCTAAGTCTAGGGAGTGAGTGTGATTCCAAATATTGATCCATTTCCTTCACATTGTCAAATTTCTGGACATAGATTTTATGGTAGTATTCAGAGATGATCTCTTGTATCACTGTGGGATCAGTTGTTATTTTCCCTTTATCATTTCTGATTGATGTTGCTAGAGATTTTACTTTTCTATTTCTAGTTAGTCTGGCCAAAGGTTGATCTATTTTATTTATTTAAAAAAAAACAAACAAACACACAACTCCTTGTTTTATTAATTTTCTTAATGATTCTTTTGTTTATAATTTCATTAATCTCTGTTTTACTTTTGGATATTTGTTTTCTTCTGCTGGTTTTGGGCTTAGATTGTTCTTCTTTTTCCAACTCCATAAGATGACTTGTGAGTTTGATACACTTTCATTCTGTTTTTTGGATGTAGGCATCTAAAGCAATAAATTTTCGTCACAGGACTGTTTTTGCTGTATCCCACAGGTTTTGGTGGCTTATGTCTTCATTGTTGTTATGCTCAAGGAAGTTAATAATTTCCTCTTTTATTTCTTCCTGCACCCAACTGTCATTCAGCATAAGGTTGTTTAATTTCCATGCCTTTGTATGGGGTTGAACATTTTTGTTGGAGTTGAGTTCCACCTTTAGTGCCTTGTAGTTGAGAAGATATAAGGTAAAATTTCAATTCTTTTGATTCTGTTGAGGTTTGCTGTGGATATGATCAATTTTAGAGAATGTTCAGTGTGCTGATGAGAAGAATGCATATTCTTTAGCTTTGGGATGTAGTGTTCTATATACATCTATCAAGCACAGTTGTACTAGGGTCTCATTTAAATCCTTTATATCTTTGTTGTAATTTCTGTTTAGAGGATCTGTCCAGCTCTGTAAGAGGAGTGTTAAAGTTCCCTGTTATTATGGTATTATAGGATATCATATTGCTCAGATTAATTAAGGTCTGTTTCAAGAATCTGGGAGCATTTTAAGTTGGGTGCATAAATATTTAGAATTGAAATATCTTCTTGATGCATTTTTCCCTTGACCAATAAGAATTGTCCGTCTTTGTCTTCTTTGATTTTAGTTGCTTTAAATCTACACATATCTGAAAATAAGATCGCAACTCCTCTTTTCTTCTGAATTCCATTTGCCTGAAAAATTATCTTCCAACCCTTAACTCTGAGTTTTAATTTGTCTTTTGAGGCTAGGTTTGTTTCCTGCAGACAGCAAGTGGATGGCTTGTGTTTTTTAATCCAATCAGCCAGTCTATATACCACTTCAGTGGGGAATTCAAGCCATTAATATTTATTGAGATAATTGATAAGTGTGTTCTATTCATTTTATTTTGTGGAGGTCCATTGCTTAGTTTTATCTTTTGCATCATTGTGGAAGCTAGGTTCTGTCCTTTGATTTCTGGGTGCTTACTTTGCTGGTGGTCCATTGTGATGTTCAGTGTGTAGAACAGGTTGAAGTATTTCCTGTATTGCTGGTTTTGTTGTGGCAAATTTCCTCAGTTTTTGTATTTCAGTAAAATATTTGATTTCTCCATGAATTTTAAAGCTTAGCTTAGCAGGATATAGAATTCTGGGCTGGAAATTGTCCATGAAAGTAGATTAAAGGTAGATGACCATTGTCTTCTGGCTTGAAAATTTTCATTAGAGAAGTCTGTGGTCACCCTGATGGATTTGCCCATGTAGGTCAATTGACATATACTCCTGGCAGCTTGCAGAATTTTTTCTTTTTTCTTGACTTTGCATAGGCTCATCACAATGTGTCTTGGAGAAGCTCTCTTTGAATTGAGGTGATCTAGGGTCTGATATCCCTTTGAAAGGAGTGTGCCAAAATTTTTGGTGATATTTGGGAAATTTTCATTTATATTATAATATAATTATATTTATATATTATAATATGGTATAATATTTATATTATATTTCTCTAGGATGGCTTCCATACCTCTAGGGCATTCTTCTTCCCCTTCTGGGATATCTATAACTCATGTTTGAATGCTTCATAAAGTTCCATAATTCCATCAGTGAATGTTCTGCTTTCACTTTCTTTTTTTCTGCATCTTTGACTATCTGAGTTATCTAAAGAGCTTTGTCCTTTACCTCTGAGATTCTTTCTTCTGTATGGTCTAATGTTTTGTTGATACTTTCTATTGCATCTTTAAGTTCTCTAATTGACCACTTTCATTCCTTCAACTCTGCCATATGCTTTCTGTATTCTTCATAGTGTTCATCTTTTATTTGATTCTATTTTTAATTTTTCTTTTGGTTATTTTCCACTTTCTCGGCAACTTTCTTCACTGGTTTTTGGTTATTTTCCACTTTCTCAGCAATTTCCTTCATTGTTTTTGTCATCTGTATTTTAAATTCCCCTTCTTTCATTTCTAACAATTCTTTGAAGGTGGAATTCTCTGCAGTAGCTACCTCATGGTTTCTGGGGGGTGGGGGTTGTTGCTCTGGACTGGGTTTCCATGTTGCCAGGAGTTTTCTGCTGATTCTTCTTCATGAGTATTTTCTTTTATCTGTTTCCTTGCCCTAATTTTCCTTTCACTTCCTCTTGCTCCTTAAGTTACTGTGCCTCTGGCCTAAGGTTTTCATGAGTCTTTAGGATTGCTTTCAATCCTGCTGAAAAAAGGGTGTGGGGGTTTTCATTTCTACTGCTTGTTTCTTGCTCTCTCTTGATGAAGACTTTAGTGTATTTAAAATAAAATGAAATAAAATAAAACCATACCATAGACAGTAGAAGGCAAACAAACAAACAAAAAAAGAAAACCAAACAAACCCTGTTTGATGGATGGTGAAATTTCTATATTCAACATGTAGGGATAAAGTATTGAATCTAAGTAGAATGCAAAGGGGCTATGGGTATGATAATACTTAAAGCAATCACTAAAAAAAACTGTACAAAGAAAAATATTTAAAATGAAATAGGTAAATTAAAATTGAATTTTAAAAAATGTTCACATAATCCAAAATAAAGCACAAAAAGAGAAATAAGGGGAATAGAAGAATGAAAATTAGGTAGACTATAATAGTCAGAAACAAAAAAATATATACCTAAATCTTCAGAATATAACAATAACCTATTAAATTAATTACAAATGTTTTATACACTTCAATTAAAAGAGAAAGTTTATAAAAATGGGTGTATTATTCAGGGTTCTTCATGTACTCAACCAATGGGAAACTTGTTTGTTTGAGTCTTTATTTTAAAGAACTGGCTTATGTGATTAGGGAGACTAACAAGTTCCAGTGTCCTCACATGGAAAAGTCAACAAGCTAGAAAGTCAGGAGATCTAATAGAATAATTCCATAGTGAAGTACAAAGATCTGAGAACTAGGAGAACTGATGATGTAATTCCAGTGCAAAAGCTGGTAGGCTTGAGATCTAGGAAGGGCTTATATTTCAGTTTAAGTCTGAAGTTAGGAAACTAGTGTCCTAGATTGAAGACAGTATGAACTTCCCTTTTACACAGTTTTTTTGTTCTATTCATGCCATCAATTGATGCTATGTTGTCCACCCTCATTAGACAGAGCAATCTGCTTTACTCACTGTAACAATTCAAATATTAATCTCTTGGAGAAACACCCTTAGAGACATGCCCAGAACAATGCTTGATCAAATGTCTGGGTACTCTATAGTTCAGTCAAGTTAGCACAAGGAATAAACCACTAAAATTCTATCCTTCCCAACCAGATTCATATGCATTTCTTTAAACCATCTTTAATGTCCTCATAAAAACAATAGTAAAGTCTTAATTCTGTCTGACATGTACAACTATCCTGAAGACAACTGAGAATGCAGAACCACTTCTCCATAAGAGATGCCACGCTTGAGTGTTGTTGACTTTTCTCCTTGATACCTCATAATTTAGAATGCTAAATTTTAAAATTAATAGCATTCATTACTATGCTATAAAGACAATACATCTGATATTACATGATAAGGAAAAAAAGAAAAATATTGTGTGTACACATATATAACAATACACACATTCATAAAAAAGTAAAAATGAAATATTTATGACAATTATAGTTCTTATTTTTGTAATTGGTCACAAGGTCATAGTTGTTATTTATAACTACCTTCTTCCAATATCTATTCTGTATTCATTTTTCCTTTAGCAAACATTTAAGTTGGTTGTGGTTCTTTACCTGGTGGGGTGACTCAAATATTTATTAATCAAGGGTTTGGACCATTAATAATCCCACTGACCTTAGTCACAGGGTATATAATCACCTGTATTGTACACATAATCTACCTTATGTCCATTGTGGACTAGTACTCCAATTTCCCCTTAGTAGTCTGGACCAATCACCTCTTTCTACCCATAACGCATTTCTTACTTTGTTGACTCAGAGGCACGAGGAGCTCAAAGTGACCATGTGGCAGTCTTTCCTTTCAGTTGAATGGAATCTTTATTGTGTGTCCTGGTGAATTCATTCCTTCTTCTGGGACTAATATCTCTAGGCCAATTGATCATAAATTCATGTGAATAAGAAGTGTTTTGCTGGTGGGTCAATAGGAGTGAAGGTGGGTGTCACTACCTCTAATCCCACCCATATTTCTAACTATTTCTGGATCAATAAATTATACTTATTGGTATAAACAGTTCCATATATCAAATGTTGATACAGAATATATATAGCCTTCTGGAGAATCTTTCCTTGGCCCTGCAAGGTTTTGTCTCCTAACTGGCACTCCAACTGATTCTTCAAAAGGTTATTCTACTGTTCTATAAAACTAGCTATTTCATGAAGGTGGGAAACTTGAAAATACCAGTGAATTTCATAAGCATAGGCACATAGCCACACTTCTTTTCCTGTGAAGTGAGTTACTTGATTAGAAGTAATGCTGTGTGAAATAAAATGATAGTGGATAAGGAATTCTACAAGGTCACAGATTGTAGTTTTGGCAGCAACACTGCATTAGGGAGGTCAACTGTGTATTCCATTAAGAATTAAATTCTGCCCCTTTTATGAAGGAAGTGATCCAATGTAATCAGCTTTACACCAGGAATCTGGCTGATCACCCAGAAGAATGGTGTCATATCTGGGACTCATTGGTGGTTTCTGTTAATGGCAGATTGAGTACTCAGCAGTTGTCATACACAGGTTGGCCTTGGTGAGTGAAAGTTCATGTCTCAACCAGGCATAATCTCCATGCTTGTAATCATGGCTACTTTTTACATGAGCCCATTGGGCAATGACAGGGATGGATGGAGAAAGAGGCTAACTGATATCCACAAAATGGGCCATCCTATCACCCAATTATTAAAGTCTTTCTCTGCTGAGATCACCATTTGGTGAACATTCACATGAGATACAAAAACCTTCATTTTTTGGCCAATTTAAGGGGGTCTATCCACTCCTTATTCCTTAAATATCCTTGTCACAGATTTTTCCAATCATATTTCTTTTGAGTACCTGACCAACCAGCCAAATCATTCACTAAAGTCCATGAATCGGTATAAAATTATGCATCTCATCATTTCTCCTTCCAAGTAAAATGAACAAACTGGTGTACTGCTCAAAGTTCAAACTACTGGGGGGATTTTCCTTCACCACTGTCCCTCACATATGTCCCAGGAAAGGGATTGTAATGCTGCAGATGTCACTTTGTGGTGGAGCCTGAATATCATGCACAACCCTATATAAAGCAGGCATGAGAATTGTTTTCCTTGGTAAAATGATCTTGGGAAACCCTCCATGAGGCCAGAGGTGCAGACTCAGAAAGAATGTAGTTCAGCAGGAGTGAAGATCATGGGTATGTGGGCCATTGTTTCATATTTGTACTTTGAAGATCTGTTTGAGCCCTATGTCATATATGTAATTCCCATTTGATGGTGGAGTGCTGCTATACACACCTAACTTTATAGGTGGGTGACTCAAATAACACTTAGTTTATAATAGGAAGCTCAGGTTGCACAATAACTTGGTGGACTATTATTAAATGTTCAGTCTCTATTAATGCTAAGTAGTAAGCTATTTTTGTTGTTGTTTTGTTTTGTTTTATTTAAGAAAATGAAAATATGGCAGAGCTTTGCTCCAAAATCCTAAGAGTCTACTTGATGATTCACCTGTTCCAGAATATCAAAGGCTACAATCAACATCTTAGCTGCCAATGACATTTCAAGCACTACTGGATATGGCTTATTGGCCCATTTAAAAACCTGCATCAATACAGGGGAGAAAGAAATGGTAAATAAGCACACAGAAAGGATCACTGAGAAGAGCAGCATATTTAAAATATCTGGAGATGCTTAGTAATAAAGAAGGCTGGGAGCTATCAGTACCAACCTTGTGGCACCAGTTTTCCAGTGGCCTGTTCTGTAGATAATAATGGTGTTTTTGCCAGTGAGGTAACAAACAGCCATTTCTGCTATGAATCCCTTGAGGAGGGAAATGTGCAGCAGTCACTTTTGTACTAATTTGGAGCCAGAACTATAATACACAAACCTTTGTGTATCTCTGACTCCAGAGTTGTTAAGTGTTTCACCTGTGTTCATACTTTAGAATTCAACTCTGAACCTTTTTTGTGCCTGCTAATGTTTTATATCCCCTCTCTTTGACTACAACTGTGTGACCACACATAAGATTTGGAACCTAGGAACTTGGTGCCATCACCGCCATGTACCATGGGATCATGGTTCTTCCATGGTTTCCCATGCTTCAGATGCCAACTCCTTGGCCACTCCATGGGCATTGTGAATAATACACTGGTGAATATAGTCTCAAGCCAGACCCTCAGTCAAGAAGAATCACCTTGGCCATGGCTTTCCTTATGTAAGAAAAATTGATCAGGAGAACCCCAGCAACTTTTTTTAATGAAAATTTCAAAAACTTTTGCCACCACTGAGCCTATCTACAGCCATGGTTATCGGGGTTCCCTTAAATCTTTGCCATTGTCAACCTCAACTAAAAGGGCTTCCTGGAAACTCTTGACTATGTCATTGTGTCCTCACCAGAGCTAGGCCAGCCCAAACCCAGCCAATTGTGCCCTTGCCCCTGAAATGTAGATGAAGGTCTTTAGTGAAAACACTGAGAAGTCTGAAAAAGGTGATTGCTACAGCAAATTAGCAAACATAAACATAAAGCAACAAAAAGCATGAAAAGTCACAACAACGTATTACCACTAAAGAAGACAATAATTTCCTAGTAATTGACCCCTCAGAAATGGAGATGTAAAAATGAAAAATAATTTAAAATAATTGTTGTAATGAACCTCAGAGAACATTAAGGAAACACAATAGGAGAATTCAACAAAACCAAAATAAATAAATAAATAAATAAGCTGAAAGAGCATTTCAAAAGAGATCAAAATGGTATATACATTTTTAAAAGCCAAAAGAAAATCTGGAATTGAAGAATATAATAAATGAATTAAAAAATACAATAGAGAGAAAAAACAGCAGGATTTATCAAGAAAACAAAAGAATCTGTGAACTTACAGACATTAGAAATCTGAAAAAAGAATAAAAAGCAATAAAGAAAGCTTACCAGTATAACCAGACAGCATTTAGAGAGATGTCTTTCTCATTATAAAGGTCTAAGAAGGAGAAAAAAAAAGAAAGGAACAGAAAGGCTATTTAAAGAGTTATTAAAGATTTCTCCAATCTTGGAAAGGACATTAATATTTTAGTACAGGAAGCTCAAAGATGCCAGTGAGGTTTAATCCAAAGAAAAGCACACCAAGACATATTATAATCCTTCTGCCAACTTTCAAAGACAAAGAGAAACTCAAAAAGCTGCAATACATAATATAAAAAGCTGAAAATTATGACATTGATAACTCAAAATGTGGGTGTAAAAAAGTCTAATTTGTATGTGAGTGAACTTAACTTGTTATCAGTTTAAATAGCTATAAGAGTAGAAGAAAAGAACAAAGGTCAATAAAACAACCAGAAAATAAAAAACAAAATGGCAGTTGTAAGCCTTTTTCTATCAATAGCTATCTGGAATGTAAATGTATTACATTTATCAGTCAAAACACAAAGAATGATTGAGTCCATAAAAAAACAAGGCCCAACTATATGCTGCTTACTATAGACTCTTTTTAGCTTTACTAACACAGACACTAAATGTAAAGGGATGAAAAAAAGATATTCCATGCAAATGGAAACCAAAAGAAAGCTGGCATAGCTATATTTATTGGATAAAGTAAACTTTATCTCAAAACTTTGAAAGACAAAGAATATTATACATAATAATAAAAGAGTCAATTTATCAAAAGATATGACAATTATAAAAATATATACACTAAAAATCAGAGCTGCTAAATATATAAAGTAAATGTTAATTGTTTTGAAGTGAGAGACAGATTATAGTATTATTAATGTAGGGGACTTCAACATCCCACTTTTAATAACAGATAATCCAGACCAAAAAAAAAAACAACACAAAATCAATAATAAAAGTATTATTTAAACTACATCTTAAACCAAAATGGTCTTAAAAGACGTATTACAGTATATGCTTACATAAAAAAAGATGAATGATCTTAAATTAATATAATCTAAAAATACATCTTGGGGAACTAAGAAAACAAGAACAAACTAAATTCTAGGCTAGCTGAGGGGTAGAAGAAAGATGAGAGCAGACATCAAGGAAATAAAGAACAGAAAAAAACAGAAAATCATTGAAAATTAAAGCTGCTTTGTGAAAATATCAACAAAATTGACAAATATTTAGCTAGAATGACAAAAATTACTAAAATCAGAAATTGAAATGGTTATATTACTGTGATTCTGCAGAAATAAAAAGTAATATAAGAAAATATTATGAACAATTATATGCTAACAAAATTAGAAAACATAAAATGAACAGATTTTTACAAATACACAAATTATTAATTAAAAACTGATTAAAATAACAAATCTGAAGCATTGATAAAATGTAATGACATTTCATCATTAACAAAAAGTTTTTTAATAAAGAAAAAGCCAGCACTAGATGACTCTACTGATTAATTCTACCAAACATTTAAAGAATTAATACTATTCTTCTCAAAATATTCCAAAAGTCTGAAGAAAATATTTCCAAACTCATTCTATGAGACCATCATTACTTTGACATCAATGTTAGATAAAGGTAACACAAGAAAATTGCACACCAATATTTCTTATGAGTACAAGTGCAAAAATCATTCTGAACAAAATACTAAAATGCTACATTTAATAGCACATAAGGAAATATTTTACTACATGGCTAGTTAGAATTTATCTCAGGAATGTACGGGTAGCTTAACATAACAAAACCAATTTATGTAATATACCACATAAATAAAAGGAAGAAAAAAAAAACAACTAAGTGGTCATGTCAAATAATGCAAAGCACAGACTAAGTGAAAAAATACATTTAGGAAATTAGGAATAGAAGGAACTTTCCCCAATATGATAGAATACCATGGTTATAATCATATTTTGGAAAACTTAAAGCTTTCTTGGTAAGATGAGAAAGAAGATGCACTGACTAGTTTCACTACTGCAAGTTTAAGTGAGAGAATTAATAAAAAAAAATAAATAAACAGTATCCATAAGTGTATTAGAAGGAAGAAATAAACCATTGTACATTGTTGGTGTGAAGAAGGAAAAATCTGAAGATTCACACTGCCTTATTTTGAGACATACTAAAAGCTGTAATAATCAAGGTGGTGTGATATTGGCAACGGGATAAAAAAAATATTGTAATGAAAACTAAAATCCAGAAATATGGCTATTTTATATGTTTTCAATTTTTTATTGTTGTAAAATACACATAATGCAAAATTTGCAATTTTAATCACTTTTAAGTATATGGCTAAGTGATGTTAAATACATTCATAATGTTGTACAATCATCACTACCATTCATTTCTATAATTCTTACCTTATAAAACTGAAACTCCACAAACAGTGAACATTAACTTTCTTTCTCTTTCCCCCAGCACTTGACAAGCACCCTTCTTAATACTTTTATAATTAGACTTGTATAGGTACATCTTGTAAGTGAAGTCATATGGTACAGTTGACCCTTGAGCAACATGATGGTTAGAGATGTTGACTCCCTGCAGTCAAAAATTTGCATATGTAATAACTTTTGATGCCTCCTAAAATTAGCTACCATTAGCTTACTGCTCACTGGACGCTTTACTGATAACATAAATAGCTGATCAAGACATATTTTGTACATTATGTTTATTATATTGTATATTCTTATAATTAAGTAAGCAAGAAGAAAATAACCCTGTTATTAAGAAAACAATGAGGAAGAGAAAACATATATAACACTACATATTTCTTAAGTGAAAAGGAGTCACCCTAAAAATCTTTATCCTTGTCATCATCATGTTGATGAGGAACAGGGAGAAAGGGGGTTAGTCTTGATGCCTCAGGAGTGACAGAGGGGGAAGACGTGGAAATAGTAGAAGGGGAAGTAGAGAGGTGGGCACACTTTGTGACTTTTATTGAAGAAAAATCTGGATATAACTGGACGCACACTGTTCATCTGTAGGTTCATTCATCTGTAGAATATTGCAGAAATTTTCTGTCTTTTTAAGAATGAATAATATTCCCCTGTACATATGCATCACATTTTGCTTGCTTGCCTCATCATTAATCCATTGATACTTGAGTTGCTTCCATGTTTTAGCTATCTTAGCATCCTGCTATCAATTGGGGGGGGGGGGTGTTTTACATCCAGAAGTGGAATTATTTGATCACATTATAATTCTAGTTTTAAACCTTTAAGGAAGTACAATACTGTTTTCCAGAATGTGGCAATGTGGCTGTAGTCTTTTACGTTCCAATCAACAGTGTCCAGGCCTTCAATTTCTCCACATTGTAATTAAAACTTATTATTTTCTATTTATTTATTTACTTACTTATTTATTTATTTTGATAGTAGCCATCTTAATGGGTGTGAGATAGTATCTTACTGCCATTATGAATCGCATTTCCTTGATGACTAGTAATGTTGAGCATCTTTTTATGACCTTATTGGCCATTTGTATATCTTCTTTGGAAAATTGTCTATTCCTTTTCCCATTTTTGATCAGGTTGATTGTTTTTTGTTGTTAATTTTTAGGAGTTTTCTACATATTCTAAATATTCACTCCTTAATGAATAAATTACTTGCAAATCTTTTCTCCTATTCAGTGGGTTGTCTTTTTACTCTTTGCACAGTCTTTGTTATCCCCAAATTTTATTTTTTATTTTTATGAAAATATATTTCTTTTATTTTTTCTTGTTATTATCAACTGTATCTTTGGTTTTATATTTGAAGACTCCTTGCCAAATCCAATGTCATAATGCTTCTACCTTGTGTTTTCTTCTAAGAGTTTAATTATTGGTCTTATATTTAGGTATTGATCCATTTTAAATTAATTTTTAGGTAAGGGTCTAGCTCTATTTTTTTGCATATGAATATTCAGCTCTCCCAGCCCCATTTGCTGCAAAGATTCTCCTTTCCCCATTTATTCCTGTCAGAGAAAATCATTTGACATATACACAAGGATTTATTTCTGGGCTGTTTTATTCCATTGTTCTTCATGTCTGTCTTATGCCAGGACCATACAGCTTTGATGACTGTATCTTTATAGTAAGTTTTGAACTTAGAAAATGTGAGTCCTCCAGTTTTGTTCTATGTAGATTAAGATTGGTTCAGTTACTTGGAGTCTGTTGATTTTAGTCACGTAAATTTTAGGACCAGTTTTTCTGTTTCTTAAAAAAAAATTACTGGTACTTTCTCATAGGGAATACACTGAATATTCATATCTGTGGATGAAGAACCTGGGCATATGGGATACAGAGGGCCAACCATACTGACATTTTAACAATAAAACTTTCCAATCCATGAAAATGGGATGTGCTTACATTTGTGTATGTCTTCTTTGATTATTTTCAGCAATGTATTGTCAGTGTAAAATCCTTCACTTCTTTGGTTGAGTTAATACTTCAGCAGTTTATTATTTTTGATGCTTTCATAAAAATAATTATTTTTTTAATTTTCTTTTCAGATTAATTGTGAAAATGTGACTCATTTTTCTGTGATTTTGCATACTGTTGTATTGCTGATTTGCATACTGTTACATTGCTGAATTTATTTATTAATTCTAGTAGATGTTGGAGGAATCTTTAAGGTTTTCTACATATAGAATAATATCATCTACAAACAGGAATAATTTTACTTTTGCTTTTCGAATTTGCATGCATTTCATTTCTTTTCCTTCCCTACCTGCTTTGGCTAAGTACTATGTTGAATTGAAAAGGGGAAAGTGACTTCCTTGTCTTGTTCCTGACCTTAGAGGGAGGAAAACTTTCAGGATTTCACCATTGAGTATAATGTTTGCTGTGGGTTTTCATTTATGGATTTTAGTAAGTGAAACTAATTTCCTTATATTCTTAGTATGTTGCAATGGTTCTCAACCTTCCTAATGCTGCAATGTATTTTCATTGTTAAAAAGGGGTCGGACCCACAGGTTGAGAACCGCTGGACTTTGTTGTGTGTTTTTATTATGAAACATGTTGAATTGCGTTAAATGCTTTTTTTGCACCAGTTGAGGTAACCATGTAGTTTTTGCATTTTGTTCTATGAATATTTTGTATTACATTGGTAAATTTTTGTATGTTTATCCATCTTTGCACTCCTAAAATAAAACCCACTTGGCTATCAAGTATAATCTAATTCACTGATGATTTGGGTTTGCTAGTTTTCTTTTTTTTTTTTTCTTTGAGAATTTTTTTTTTTTTTTTTTTTTTTTTTTTTTTAAATCAACATCCTTAAGGAATTTGGATCTGTTGGGGTCTTTTGTTATAGGATCCTTGTCTGGCTTTCAGTAATGCTGGCTTCATAAAATGAACTAGGGAGGTGTAATTTCTTTTCTTTTCCTTTCTTTTCTCTCCCTCCCTCTTTCTTTCTTTCTTTCTTTCTTGTTTGGAAAAGTTTGAGAATGAATGCTATTTGTTTTTCAAATGTTTGATAGAATTCGGCTCAGAAGCCAACAGCTCTGGGACTTTTCTTTGTTGGGAGCCTTTAGATCAGTGATTCATCTCCCTACTTGTTATACATCTATTCATCATGATTTCATTTAGGTAGGTTTTGTGTTTTTAGAATCTTTTCCATTTCATCTAGGTCATACAATTTGTTGATGAATAGTTGTTCATGGTAGTTTCATATAGTCTATTTTATTTCTATAGAATTAGATTCTATAGGAATTAAAATGTCCTCACTTTCATTTCTGATTTTTATAATTTGAATTTTTTCTCTTTTCTTATTCAATCTAGATGAAAGTCTGTCAATTTTCTTAATCTTTTTAAAGAACTTATTTTGTTTTGAATGATTTTTGTCTGTCGTTCTTCTATTTTCTATTTCAATGATCTCTGCTTTAAACTTTGTTTTTCCCTTCTTCTAGCTTTGGGTTTTGTTTGTTTTATTTCTCTTGTTCTTTTAATTGCAAAATTAGGTCCCTGGTTTAATATTTCCTTAATTATTAGTATAAACATTCATAGATATAAACTTTCCTCTAAGAATTGATTTCTAGTGTCCATATGTTTTGTTGTGTTGTTTTTGTTTTTGTTTATCTCTAAGTATTTTCTAATTTGCATTCTGATTTCTTCTTTGATCTACTGTTTTTTTAAGAGCATGTGGTGTGATTTTCATAATTTTGTGAATTTTCCAATTTTCTTTCTGTTAGTGATTTTAACTTCATCTTCTTGTAGGCAGAGAAGATATTTTATATGATATCCATCTTTTTAAATCTGCTGAGATATAATTTTACGGTGTAACATGCAGTTAATCCTGGAAAATGTCTCATATACATTAGGGAAGGATGTGTATACTGTTAGATCCATTGATTTTTATTAATTTGTTTTTGATATAATTTTAGATTCACATGCACTCATAAAAATGATTCAGAGAGCTTCATGTACCTCTTACAAAGTTTTTCCCAGTGGTAACATCTGGCTTAACAATAGCACAGTGTCAACTACCTGGAAAGTACATTGACGAAATCCATTAGTCAGGTTACACCCAGTTTTAAATGCATGTGTGAGGGTATGTGTTTATCAATAAATTTTTTTCATGTGTGAATTTGTGCAACTGCCACTATGTTCAAGATCAGAAAAATTATGTCCAAAGATCCCTCGTGCTACCTTTCATAATCACAGACACCAATGTTGCTTTCTGTGTTCTTAACATCTAACAATTCTTCATCTCTGTGGTTTTGTCATTTCAAGAATATTTCAAGAATATGTAAAAGTAATGCATGTAACATTTTGAGCTTGGCTTTTTTCTTATTTTTTATTTTATTTAATTTATTTTTTATTTTTTACTTATTTCTTTATATATTTTTATTGAGTCAGAGTCTCACTTTGTCACCCACTGTGAGTGTTTAGCTCACAGCCACCTCTTGGGCTCAAGCGATTCTCATGCCTCAACCTCCTTTATTGTTGGGACTACAGGCATCCACCACAACACCTGGTTATTTTTGTTTTGTTTAGCAGACCCGGGCCGGGTTCAAACTACCAGCCCCAGTGTGTTGGCCAGCTCCCGAGGTTGGCTTTTTTCATCCAGCGTAATTCCTTTGCGAGTCATCATAGCTGTCCAGCGTATTGATATCTTGTGGCTCTCTAGTGCTGTGTAGCATTCCCTGGCATGAACATTCTACAGTTTATTTAATCATTTACCCACTTAAGGATATTTGAGGTTTTTTTTTTTGCAGTTTTTGGCTGGGGCCGGGTTTGAACCCACCGCCTCTGGTTTGTGGGGTCAGCACCCTACTCCTTTGAGGCACAGACATCACCCAGGATATTTGAGTTCTTTATGTATTTGAATTCTTTGAGCCATTCATAAGTCTGCAATGAATACTTATATATGTGGTAAAATTATTATTAAACATTTAAGTTGAGATAATTGTATATTCAAATGAGTTAAAATGTACAAGTACGCCTTATTCAGTTTTCTCTAATGATAATATCTTGAAAAATTATAGCATAATATCACAACTATGATATTGGCATTGACACAATCCATCTATCTTACTCAGCTTTACAGCTTTATAGTTGTGTGTGTTATGTGTTTTTATTTTTACACAATTTTATCACAAGTGTTAGGTTCATGTATTCATAAACATGGTGGAAATGAACAACAGTTAAGACTTATAAGAAACTCTTTTGTTGCCCTATTATAACCACACTCACCTTTACCCATCTCTTACATTCATCCTCATTCCTAACCCCTGGCAGTGACTAATACAATCATTTCTATAGTTTTGTCATTTCAAGAATGTTATATAAATTGATCATAAAGTATGTAATCTTTGGCATTAGCTTTTTTCATTCAACATCGTTTCTTAGAGGTTCACACAAGTTGTATGTAACAACAGTTCATTTATTTTTATTGCTGAGTAATATTCCAAGGTGATACTAAAGTTGTTTTTTAAACATTCACTTGCTGAAGAACATCTGCATTGTTTCCAGTTCTCATTAATTATGGATAAAGTTGCCCTGAACATTTATGTTCAGCTATAAGAAACTGCTACTCTGTTTTCCAGAGTGGGAGTACCAGTTTATATTCAGACTAACAGTGTATGAGTAATTCAGCTTTTTCACATTCTTCTCAACATTTAGCGATGTT
This sequence comes from Loris lydekkerianus, assembly GCA_963574355.1. Lineage (NCBI taxonomy): Eukaryota > Metazoa > Chordata > Mammalia > Primates > Lorisidae > Loris > Loris lydekkerianus. Next base: position 8,236 of record CAUYPK010047447.1, on the reverse strand, counting down.
TGTATTTATTATTTGGCCATTCTGATAAATGTCCTTATATCTTATTGTGGTTTCACTATGCATTTCTCTAATGGCTAATGAAGTTGAATATTTTTTCATGTGCTAATTTTCCATCTGCATATCCTCTTTGTTGAAATGTCTGTTCATGTCTCTTGTCCAGTTTCTAATTGGATTGTCCATTGTTTCACTGTTGAGTTTTGAAAGTTGCCTTTCTGTCTAGACACCAGTCTCTGGCTGGATATAGACTCATAATTATTTTTCTGTCAGTAGCTCATTGTATTATTTTACTATGGAGGCTGTAACAATTCCCATAAACTTTGTGGCTTAAAACAAATTTTATCATTTACAGTTTTTTTAGGTTACAAGTCTAAAATGTTTTTCAATTAGCTAAAAACCCAGTTATTATCAGTAGGGCTGTGTTTCTTTCTTGAAACACAAGAGAATTAGGGGAGAATTCATTTACTTAACTTTTCCAGGTTTTAGAGATCATTCACAGTCCTTGATCCCTTTTATTTTCAATGTCTCATAGATCCTTTCTGTTTGTAATGGTCACTTGAGTCTCCCTTACACTTTTATTTCACACTCACTTTTATTCCTAGGATGTAAAGGATGTAAAAAGCATAGCAGACCAAATAAACATCTATAGAGAAACAGTTTGGAAAATCTTAACTGAAAATCGTGGCATTGAAAAATGTGTGCAACAATGATCCTGAAGAATCTTACCAATGAACAAAAGCAAAGGAGAGTTGAAGTTTTCCAAGACCTTTTGGAAAGGAAAGCTGACTTTTAGGGCCTTGTTATTGGTGATGAAACATGGCGGTTCCAATATGACCCTGAAACAAAACGTCAAAGTACACAATGGAAGTCAGTCAATTTTCCACAAGCAAAATAATTCTGTTAATCTAAGTCAGAATGATGACATTCATACTTTTTGCTATTACAGTGATTTTTTATTATGAATTCATGCAAACTGAACAGTTACCCAAGTTTGAAAAGCCTACATGGAAAAGTTGGACAAAAATGACCTGAACTTTTCATCAACAACTCATGGCTGTTGCATCTCAACAATGCACCAACTCACACAGCACTGCCTACAATGTACTTTTTGCCAGTAAACAAATAACTGTATTGGAACATCCTGCATACTTACCTAGTATGACCCTCAATATCCTTTTCTTTACCTAAAGATAAAGTGAATATTAATAAGAGGACATTTTGATAATATTCAAGATATCAAGGATAATATGACAGCTCTGATGGTCATTCCAGAAAAAGAGTTACCAAATTGCTTTTAAGGGGAGAGTAGGGGCTGGCATCAGTGCATAGCTTCCCAAGGGAAAGTGACCACAATGATATTTATGTATTAGGTATGTAGTACTTTTCGTAGGATGAGTCATGAACTTAATTGTCAGACTTCATATTCCTAAGAAATTAGGCCAGATAAATAAAAAATGTGTTTGCAGAGACTTGTGCATGAATGTTCATAGATATATTTGTAAAATATATAGTTTTTATATACTATATAAAACTGTATAGTTGTCAATTGCCAACAACTAGAAATGACCCAAATGTAGGTTAATGACTTGATAAATCATTAAACACACAGACATACACAAACATACACACATATACACACTGGAGCATTAATCACAAAAAAAGGAATGAAGTATTGATATACTCAACAATAAGAATAGATCTCAAAATAATTGTTTGAGTGAATGATCCCAGACAAAACAAAGTACATATGCTATGATCCCATCTGCATATGTTACATTGAGAAAATGTAACTTTATCTATGTGACAGAAAACAGATAGGGGTTGATTAGGGATAAGGTGAGGAGGCTGAAGCTAGTCTTACAAAGAGGTGACTGATGGTTCATCATTTTGAATGTTTGGTAGTTTCCATTGGCACACATATATGTCAAAAACTTATCAAATTGTACTCCTTACATGTGTGAAGTTTTACATGTCAATAATGCCTCAATGAAGCTGTTAAAAAATGGATTAGGGCTTAGCAGGAGAATGGGAATAGTTAAGGGGGAAGCTAATTTGTGTGGCTAAAACTTACATGGTTGTAAGTATGGCTGACTTTTCAAGTGCCACAGACACCAACATGTTTTAAATTGGTAAGTAAAGAATGGCAAAGAAAAGACTGTTAGTTGAAAAAGTTCCCAAATTATGTCACCTATTTTCCAAATGTTTAGTAATGAACAAAAGTTACAAAATGGATTCAGAAATAATAAATAAGTTTTAAACACAATGAAGAATATCATCTTTGCAATAAATAATTGCACTTGCAAATAAAAAATGAAGAGAAACTCAATCCTCACTTTATGCTATGTACCAAAATTAAGTCAAATTGGTTCATAGATCTAAAAACCTAAAAGTTTAATTATTTTTGAAGAATTTATAGGACAAAACTTGGAGCTAGGCAAGAGTTCTCAGTATGACTCAGTTGATGGTTTTAACTGATGACTCAGTTGATATGTATCTTTGCAAAATTCATACCTTGAACCCTGCACCTAATGTGATAGTATTGAGAGATAGGTCCTCTGGGGATGTGATTACCTCGTGTGCGCTCCACTGCCTTAAATCAGATTAGTGCTCTTATAAAAGATGTTGAAGGGAGTTCCCTAACCCCTTTTGCCCCTTGCCCCTCTGTCCTGTGGGAACTCAGTAAGAAGTCCCTGATCAGACACTGAATCTGTGGGCAAGTTGATCTTAGACTTCCCAGCCTCCAAAGTGTGAGAAATAAATTTCTTTTCTTTGTAAATTATCCAGCCTAAGGTATTTTATTAAAGCAGTCAAAATGGACCAAGATGGAGAACAAAAGCACAATTCAGTAAAGAAAAAAAAAAAAGTTTTATTAAAATTAAACTTTCCTAGTCATTGAAAAAGACAGTTAATAAAATGAAAGTCATATTATACTGTATGCTGTACTGTGGTGTATACATGGATGCTCAGACCTGAACACACTCAGGATTTATATATATATAAATATCAGACACCTTCTAGTTTTAATTCATCTGTCAATCAGTGTCATTATTTTTACGTCATTTTGGCAATAATATATCTTCTTTAATGAGTGTGGTCTCTGAGCAGTCTTGGAGTGTCCATGCACATCAACATTATCCTGTATATAAATACCTCCTAGATCCCACTTTATTTTTTGAAATAGACTGGCCGAAGAGATAATTGCGAAAAGTATTTCCATGAATTTAAGGGTGAAGTCATTCACAAATTAACTCTGCCGTTTTCCTCTGGCCTGTCTGCAAAATACAATCGGTACTGTCCTGATACATTTCGGTTTTATTTGCAATCACTAGCTTCCATTAAATAGTTGTTCTACTTTATTTCAAGTAACAAGTTGAGCTGTTGCTCCTTTATACTTCTTCTGCCCTGGCCAAAGATCTTCACTTTTCTGTTCTTAGAAAACACACACACATGGGCTTACTGTCCCCAAACCTTGCCCCTTTTGGTCCTAATAACCAATGCTTAAATATCTGCCTGTTCATAACGCTCCCTCAGTGCTTATTTAGAGAACTTCTTTAGCTCACCTCCTTGTTGCAATTGTGATGATTCACGTTATGTACCCCAATTTAATTTAATTTCTATGTAGTGTATTTATCATTAAAATCACCATTGTCTAATCACTGAATAGAAAATGTCATCGTTTATAAGACATGTAACATCAAAAAAAAAATCATTACTCTACATTTAAAGTACAAAGCACTTCCTAATTTGAATATATAATGAGCTTAGTAGAAGGTACTTCATTTTATGGGTCATATATATTGAAAACTGTTTAAGTATACAGTGACGTCTATGCAGCTAGAACCAATGTTTTCTTGGTTATTTTACTATACCATATATCTGTAAACATATTTGCGAAGTCTTTTCAAAAGAAACCCAAAGATGCATTCTTAAAATGTGCAGAATAATTATGGTGACAATTATGTCAATTATTACCGTTCCATTGTTGAAATATTTGCCCATTTGTGAGAAGTATACTTTATTAAGTAGATGAATTGGGTGCTAACTCTGGTATTAGAAAAGACTGAAGTAAATTGAGACTGAAAACTGAAGGGGGAAATCTTATTTTATACAATGAATATTAGCCAAGTTGCTCCTTTTTGGAATTTTCCAGGAATATTGTTACTGAAATAGTATGATGTTGGATGAAGTGTGTTCCTGTCACTTAAGACACCATCCTGCTTGATTCCAGCTCTGCAAATACTTCGTGTCCCTGGTGTATGGTCTCTTCCTTCAAATCACAAATGTGGAAAGATCCACAGCCACTCCCAGCAGCAGTGACTTCTGGGGCTGTCACAGAGTGTCAGCAAACATGACAACTATTGGGATGCGTCAAGGACTAAATAAAGACCAGGGACTGAATAAAGCACCTGGACACAGAAAACTATACATCGTCTCCTTGGCTCCATTTTTGAAAGTTGGCATATACAGTGTATTTTTAGCAGGGATGGAATGATTTTGCTTAATGCTCGACAGCTGCTCATTAGGCAGATCAGAAAGAGATAAGCAAGATGGCATATTGGTTAAAATTGCAGAGTAGGTGCCAGGAGTGCTAGATTTCAAGTCTTGTTCGCTAACCTTGAATGACCTTAAGGACTCATATTCCTGTTGCTGTTTCCTGCTTTTCCAGGCTTAGAGCTGTGACAAAAACATTTTCCTAACATCGTAACAATGGCATTCAGAATTTGTAAAGTTTTGAGATTTTTGAAGTCACAGCTTCCCTTAAAATTGCTGCCCATAAAAGATGCCTCCATGGGTGTCTCATCGTGATAAGGTCCTCAGTGAAGTATAGAGGGCTGCAAAAAAAGTGGAGGAATAGAACTGTTGAGAAAGTAAGAGTCAGTTTGCTGAAACTCTGTCCTTGGTGAGGTTACAATTATTTTTAGTTAAATGGGGCCTCCTATGGTTACCTTGTCATTTTTACGTGATTCTATTTTACTTTAAACATATTAAATGAATCCAAACATGAGATGCACAAATGCACATTTTGGGCAAATCAGGTAAAGGCAGGAACTTATGGTTGTCTGTAACTCAGTACCTCTTTCATGTAGTCACTTGTTGCTAGTTAGAATGATGACCTCTTCTCGGTGGAGAATTCTGAACATAATGAGGCTTTTGCTTGATGATATATATTTCACTTATTTAATAGCTGAGGTTAGCAAAAAATGAGTCAGTCTTAATGTCAGTGTTTTAAAATATTTTTAGTCTTTAATCTTGGTGAGTTTCTTGTTCAGGCCCTTGAATCGTAAGATGATAAGATAATAATGAGATGAGAACCTCTTCCTTCAAAGAAATTACTTCGTGTCCCAGGAAGACAGGAGTTCATAAGGGTCTCCTATTTCTTTAAGAGTGATTGCTGTGGTAAATACTTTACTTTAGCCTGGGTTCCTTCTTGGTATAATGGGATATTAATAATGTTGGTTTAATTGTGAAAGCAATGTGTAATTTGTTTTCAGTTTATTAGCATATAACTTGTAAAATAGGTTCGGCTTTTTGGGTTTTATTGCTTATAATATTGATATAAAAAGGTGATACATTAAAAAAAAAGTCTTGGTGGAAGGGCATACTTTAGCCACAGCCTGATTTATGTAAATGAGGTTAGGGAAGGACTCCACCTTAGGGAGAGACAACCACCTTTGGGGTCATGAGAGGGCTGAGTGGGCAGCCAAGCTGAGCGTGTGGCCTGCTGAGACTGGGGAAGACACACACAGATCCAACATGAGCTGTTGGTTTCCACAAATAAGTTGCCTATGGTCAGCATCTATGATTCCAAAGAGCCTCTGTTACCAATGTTTGAGATGCGGTGGGCCTCTGCCAACATTCAGGCTTAGTCTGCATAAGAGCTCCTCAGTCCCTTTTGTGGAGCAGGAATATTTCTGTGGGAAGAGCGTGCTCACTGTATACATTTCCATTACAACAGATGACAGAGTAATGAATCCACATCTCCCTAGAGCAGCTACTTTTATTAATATAAAGCTTCTTCAATAAAAACAGAGTGTAAAAATGCCCACACATAACCAGACGCCAATTCTGTAAGTTACTCACAGAAAAAATCAGTTTCCCGTATCATGTGAAGAGAGGAAGAAAAGGACGTAGGAGGTATGTGTGTGGTAAGCAGTCAAGACATTGCCACCTGAGTGATGGTGCCCAGATAAATTTTCACAGGCTGTGAACAAGGCATAGGTCAAAAGCATTTTGTCTTTAACTTCAATTCAAGCTGGTTTCTACTCCTCAAGCCCAGCGAGAGGAAATGCTTTAAAATTCTTAGCCTGAGGCCAATGTGAGGAGTGGGATATAATATCGCTTACTAACTAAGAACATTTGAGAAAAACAAAATCTTTATTTTTGGCAATGATTTTTTTCCCTAGGAGATAAAGTCAATCATAAATTAATATTTCAGAAAATATTCGTGTTTTCACTAACATGTTGAGCTATATCACATCTTGGTAAACTGATTCTTGATACAAAAGTCAGGCATTATCAGGTGTTTTTTTTTTTTTTTTTGTGGAAAAATAACATAGAGTATAAGCCAACTTCTTAATGGCAATCTGGTTATAGCTAACCACAGAGGGCAAAGGGCCACAGGTTAAAGGAGTTAACTCCTCTCTGCTAGATCCAGATGAATGTTTTTCCTTAGACACACAACTGCTAGCCCCTATGCCACACTTCTCTTTAAAAATTGTTTCTCTCAGAAGCAGAGAAAACTGATTTTTGTCTAAGATTAGCACTGCAGTATGTTTGGACAAAGAACTTTGCTCTTCAGGGCTGATGTGATGAGGAGTGAACACCTTACCCAGGCTGAGTCAACCCATTGGCTGACCAGATGTCAACCATATCCTCTTTAGCAAGAATTCCATAGGAAGAACACAGAGACTCCAAAAAATGGAGATGAATTCTTCTGTCTTTGAGTATGGGCTAGATTTAGAGCTCTCATATAATGAGTGGCAGAAATGGTGCATGACATTAATGAGATTAGGTTATAAAAAGCCTGCAGCTCTGTCTTGGAAATTCTCTTTCTCTCTGTTCTGTTTTGCTAGAGAACTTGGACTGCTACAACTAGTAAGAAAACTATGTGATGTAGGATATCTCATTCTGGGGGAAGCCAGGTGTCTTGTCACAGTTTAGGTGGTCTTATTATAAGGATGAGCTCATGTATAGTAAGTCCCCGAGTTATAAACATCAAACTGATCTTTGACACACATTTACAAATGGGGACTCTTATAGGTAATAGGTAAATGTACCTGTTCCAACTTACATATAAATTCAACTTAAGAACCAAACTATGGAATCTATCTCATTTGTAACCCAGGGACTACCTGTACAGAGGTCCTGGAGCCTCTGGTACTCAGGCAGCAAGCGACTGAGGCTTGCCAGTAACCACAGAAGTGAGCCTTTCCCATTTCTTGCTAAACCTTAAGATGATTACAACATTAACAGAAAACTCATTTGAAACCTTGTCAAATCACTGGAACCAGAGTGACTCAGATAAGACCCTAGCATCTTGACTTACAGAAAGTAAGATTTGTAAGATAATCCACATTTATTGTAAAATGCTAAGTTTAGGATGAAGTTGTTCTGCTGCAATATATAACATGCAATTAGTTTCAATGGCAAATCATAGCAGGAGTACAATGTTTGGAGCCACCATCTTTTGGTCGTGTTTTATTAGTTATTTATTATTATTATTATTTTTTTTTTTAATGACATCTCCACTCCTTCTCCTGGCATTTTTTTTTTTAATTATTAAACCATATCTGTGTACATTAATGCGATCATGGGGCACCATACACTGGTTTTACAGACCATTTGACACATTTTCATAACACTGGTTAACATAGCCTTCTTGGCATTTTCTTAGTTATTGTGTTAAGACATTTATATTCTACATTTACTAAGTTTCATATGTACTCTTGCAAGATGCACGGCAGGTGTAATCTCACCAATCACCCTCCCTCTGCCCATCCTCCCCCCTCCCTCCCCTCCCTCTCTCACTTCCCCATATTCTTAGGTTATAACTGAGTTATAGCTTTCATGTGAAACCATAAATTAGTTTCATAGTAGAGCTGAGTACATTGGATACTTTTTCTTCCATTCTTGAGATACTTTCTTAAGAAGAATATGTTCCAGCTCCATCCATGTAAACATGAAAGAGGTAAAGTCTCCATCTTTCTTTAAGGCTGCATAATATTCCATGGTGTACATA